>CM076610.1:43293833-43355059 GCA_038502775.1 Hippodamia convergens
GAATAAAGGTATTATTATTATTATTATTTATTATTATTCATTATTATCTCTTTGAGTAGTTTTTCATATATTTTTCCGAGTATGGTAGAAGAGTATTTGGTCTATAGTTTTCGGTTCTCGTGTGGTCAGTATTAGCTTAGCTATATTTATAATGCATCCTTGTTTCCAGATGTTAGGGAATATGTGGTTGTTGAGGCAGTATTCATAAATTTTTGTTAAATGCCTGGTCTATTTTCTTGAAATTATTTTTATTCGCTTAACTTACTTTTTTTTCTTCAGGCAGTGAGCAAACGTCGATAAATGGCTATGTTAAACCAGTGCTGAAAACACACCTTCCCCGGTGGAGCGATAACAGCTATCACCACCCGTTTATGCAGTCACCGGATCCGTCTAGAGATACCCCATCAGTGGCTAGCAGGTGAGTGAAGCATCTATTCATCAGTTCATAGTTTGATTGGTCCGTTAGTAATTTATATCTTAGTTTTCAGAACATGATAGAACTGTAGTCGGATCCTTTAGTGTCGATTCTTTTTTAATTTCCCAAATTGCCATACAAAACATATATATGCTTTGAATGAGTATTTTTTTTTAAGTGATATAGACGAATTTATAGCTTTTGAAAGTTTTAAATTCTAAAAAGAGTGAAGTCTATGGATAAGTTTTATATTTAACTCTTAATGCTTTTTATATTTGTTTATATTTTACATAAATGATTTCAAATTTGTTCGTTTTTTATTCAGAATCATCATCTTCATTTTCATTATTCTTATTAGAATTTTGTTTTATGCTGAGCTCCTATTCATAGATTTGTTGGAATAATCAGGCAATGCAATAATGTGAGCTGTAGATGCTTCCGTTGAAGTTTTCAAGTCTACCCTCCAAGCGCAGCATTCTAGTTGCATTAAAATAACTTTATCTTTGATCATTTTCATAACAATAGTTTTCAAAATTAATCAAATATGCGTCCTTGTTTATGATTGAACACTTCTCCATTTGGTCTGCGAGTATCCTTTTGCTTTTGAAATATTTTACTATTTAATTCTTAGATTTGTTTTTAGTAGTTTTTTGGTAGAAATATATTATAATTATATTATATTATATATTAGAATTTTCAATGCAAAGTATTCTTAATTCTTATTGACCATTTCATTCTTCAGATGCTCGCTTGTATTTTGAAGTATACTTTTTCGTAGGTTATGCAGGATTTTGACTAGTGTATTTGTTAGAGGTTATGTTTAGGATCTGTAGGAGCATAGTAAATAGCTTAATGAAATCACTTAGATCCGTTTGCACCATCGTTCCTTAAAGTTAAGGATCCCTTAAATATTGACAGTTGCATGACTGTCACCCAAATGGAATTCTTACGTAAGGGACCTTAGAATATAGAACAATATTTTATTATCTATGTAGGGACCTTTAATAGTTCTATCTAGTGATATTTCAGTTTTTCATGTTGTTTAACTTCACCCTAGTTCAATAAAGCATTTTCATTGGCTGGCGGATAGAGATGACAGTTGTCATTTCCTTAACCTAGCTTAACTGTCATTTTGACGATTTCATACTAGTTGAAATTTCAAATTTTTTCCTATAATTTCATAGAAAAAACGAATGTTCAGTCAGTTTGATAAAGTATTCTAGGTTATAATCCCATCCTTAAATTTGAGGTTAGGTTTAAGGATCGAACGTCACTTTAAATATTTAAGGAACGATGGTGCAAACGGATCTCAGAGTCCATTCACAAATATAAAATCACACCTCTGGCCTTGGAAATTTGACACATTCTACTCTGTATCAAACGAAAATGGAGGTTATGACGCTTGTTAAAATATTTTTATGTTCCAAGTCAACACTATGTTGCCCTTTCTACACTCGTTATCAATTACATATTTCCAGAATGTGAATTTTTTCGGAAAATGAATTAATTGGAAAAGATGTGATGGACGAAAATTAATAACATTTATATGAATTGATAGAAAAGATTCCTTTTCTAGTTATTTGCAATTTTTCGATTTCGAACAAAATGTAAACAAAGAAACAAACTGGCAAGGTCATTTTGTCATTAACGATATTTTCTGTGTGCGCACTGACTTTTCATCTGAAAACAATACCATAACCTCCTATGTGATTTTATAAAAGTGAATGGAGTATACATTCAAAATTTTTTCTTTAAAATTTCATTTGAAAGGAACGTTAGAACTTTTGCATTGCAGAAAAACGGACCTAGATTCTTCTTCATTATCATCTATTAGTTTTTTTCTTTTAACTAAATATTTGACCACCGTAGATAGTTTGCATCGTTTTATTTAAATCTTTCCTGAATTTAATTTTTAGTTTTTAGTTTCAAGATTTCATTATCACCACCTCCATCATTCCATTCTTTGAGCAATTGAATGAAATCAAAAATTTCGAAGGGTAAAATAACATGTCTCTAAAAATTATCGTTTGCAAAAAATTCTAGTTGTGATATATATTGTTACTTACGTATAAATTTTATTTTTTGATATCCTTCAAAATGTTCACATGTGTAACATTCTTAATTCATTGAGAAATTGAAATTTAATGTGATAGAATTTTCGAAGATTTTTCAAATTATTATTTTACTTTTTCAATAACAAAAAGTTAGAATTATGTTTTTTAAATTTTATAACCTCCAGGAGTACTTATTAAAACTTTAAAGTGTCCTTAAAAATTGAAAATGAAGAAAATTTGTGATGAAAATGTAGCTGTGGTTCATTGAATTATTTAATGGAGGTATGGCCCTGAACAACCGAATTTTTTTTATGATTTCATTCAATTGGAGATTTGTGGTAATTAATGCATGCTGCAATCAGACGTACCAGACACATTTGCAACAGAACTTTTTATTATTTGGTTCAGTTTTCGATGATTCACTATTTCATACCATGCTTTGCTGTTGGTTGGTCTGAGTTGCAGTATGTCATGTCTGGTTATATCTGTGCAGCTATGCTGGTTCGATTGCCACAACTGCGACGTGCACTGCTGGAATGGACTACCTCGATTCGTTTTGACGAGAACAGCATCGATATTAATAACCTGGTCAATCTCAACGAGTTGATGCAAGGATATAAGCAGTGAGATTTTTATGAACATAAGACAAGGACTGGATGCAATCATTACGTGGAACTGCAAATACAAGTGAGGAAGAATGAAGGAGATATCAATATTAAAACATAGGTATATTCTTAGAGCAATTTATTTTTATCACTTTCGAGTAAAACTTCAAAATAAGTTAAGACTATTGTGTTTCAATGTATAATTTTATTTTTTCATAATTTGTCCTGAACTGTATATAAAACCAGGTTGTTACGAAGTTGTTGAACAAATAACTTTTTACTTCAGTTTTGAAGTTGAGAAAAGATTTTTTCTATTTTACATACATAACTGGCAATATATTCAGTTGGTGATTGATTTGGATGCCACCGATTTCATCAATTTTATATCCAAGAATATAAGTATGCTAATTATTTTACAAAATAACATGATTTTTCACTGTAATGCAATTTTAATGTCTGTAAAGCACATTTTCGTGTCCAGATATTGAAACATTCGAATATTCCCTCAAATGCAAAATTAACACTTTTGGTGTTGTTTCCCAAGTTTTCAAGCACTATACTTGTTTTTGCATTTCAAATTCACGTATTCACGATACATTATAATTTGAATAATAGAGTGATGTGCCATAATTTTGATGAAGAACAGAGTGCAATGATTTTGAAGTGTTTAAGTTTTGCAATTTGCATTTATTTTAATACTACCATGCAGGTTATGTCTTTTAAAAGATTTTACCATGATTTTTCACTATGCAATATCACTTAATATTATATATTGTTAATGTACAATTTGTTTTTGAATAGCTGCGAGTACAAAAAATCTTTTGTATAATAGAACTTGAGATTCTAATTCTATGAAATTACATTTGCTCATACTTATTTTACTTTCATTTCTTATGGTGCTTCTTTGATTGTAGCTTTAAGTTAGTTTAAGGGAGGAATAGTTGATTACTATCGGCACAGAAGTTAGACAATCTTCCATATTTTACAAATGTGATGATAACACTTGTAGGATGTTTAGACCAATATCATTGTGAATATAACCGTCCTAGTTGTGAACCCTATCTCCCTGTTAGAGTATTTTGGGAGAAACAGGAGTTATAAATAAAAAATTGATTGATTGTTTCATTATTATTAGGGAAGAACAAAATTCCTTGTTTTCGTTGATAGTGCTTTTTATAGAAAACCCTGGTGCCTCTCCTTATGGAATTTTACAAAAAAGAATTTTTTAAAAAACATTGACTTGAGTGATTGTTTTCTACCAGATAGTTAGGTGTTTATTCTTTTTATCAGTATGATATTGAGAAACGCAATCTTGTTTTGGAATTTTATGATGGAGAGAAAATTAAATAATCGAATTTTTCAAAGAGCCAATTCTTTAATTATTACATCACAATATATATGCAAAAGAATATACAATTTCGAATGTAAACGTTTTCTGAAATGTTAAATTATAGAAAGTTTTGTTGTTATGACAGCAATATTTCATGTTGCAGTTGAATAAAAGTGTTTTAAATTTCATTTAAAAAAAAATAATTTATTCGCAACTCTGTTGAATTTAAAATTATGCTAAAAATTATTGTTGAGTAAATGTCCGACTTGTTTGAAACAAGTTTTGAAGTTTTCCCATTCTGTTCAACTTGCATGCATACGTATCGTCAAATTGTAAAGTACGTATCCTTCAATTTGGTTCTTTAAAATATTCGACTTGTTGAGCAATACAGCAAAGGTTTTTCGAAAGAATGATATATTGAATCGTGATAATTGATAATAATTGTAAAATATTGCTAGAAACCAATCACTGAAATTTGTAAATATATTTTATTGCTTTCAAGCATCTATAGTATAGTATATAGCTCTTTATTGTCTGTTGAGATATCCTCTGCTTGCTCAGTCAATTATTTCTGTTTTACACTAAAACTTACATTGTGGTTGAATTGAATAAAAATTATAAAATGTTAAAATTCATTTATTTCGATCTTCTTCTTGTCCTTTGTTTCATTTTTAAAATGAAAAAGGTTTCCCCTAGACCTCTCCACCAGCAAGAGAAAAAACTATATTTATATACTGCAATTTTCAATAAATGAAAAAATCATTGCTTTCATCTCATTATAGACATTATAGTCGTAAATATTATAATTCAATAGATTATTAATTCAGCAACCCTCAATATAAACTGGAAAAAGTTAATGGGAGTATGCAAATTTGAAAAATCTAAGCATCAAATCATTCATCAGGTGCCAAAGAAAATATTTTACAGTGGCACTTTGTACTATTGTGGATAAAATCTACAAAATATTCAACATAACACAATCAAGTTGATATGTACTTGCTACCAATATTACACTTAGGGGTAAAGTAAAAGGATCAACAGAGTTAATAATTTAAATATTTCAATGAGTACTGAGGTAAGTATTTGGCTACCTTCTAATAAATAACTTATAGAAGTTAAACGCACAACATTCATCAAAGAATAAAGATTCTAATCTTTCAACTTCGCAACAATTTTTTCTAAATCGACTACCATCTAACATATTCCTTATATTCTTCTTTAATAGACACACGTTTTATTGTTTCATAACCTAAAATTATACCAAAACTATATGTTGCCGATTGTAAAAGTCTAGCACTTAAACCCTTGGCAAACATTTTCAAGCCCTCTTCTTTCACAAGCCAGCAAATGCTAATGTCCATGAATCTAATCTTGTAACTTGCATTCTTGTCCTCACAATATCCAAAGGGTTTGTGATTATCACTGTTGTGAATCCACCCAATGTACCTGACACGGTCTGAATAAATAGTTGAGAAACCCAGACAGGTGCAATCGCAAACAGTTGATCTAAAATAAACAGGATCAATTGTGGTAATAAAATCAATATCACATGCATAACTTGCAAAAATTTTCTATAGAAAACTCAATAAGTGAACACACACAATTTCCATGAAAGCTGTAAAAACTATGAAGATAATAAATGAAAAGTGATTAGAAAATTTTGTCATGCTTTGAACCTTGACCAAACATTGTTATCAACACTATTCAAATTGACCTTTAAAATGTCGTTCAAAGTTTAATCTTAGAAATATCATAAATTGAAACTCAAGAACTCACCTTGATAGAGTTGATAGAAACCCCACCATAATGAGGAATTAGGAACATAAACTGATAAACTAGCAAAATAACCCCTATAAAAACCCGCAATACCATCAACTTTCAAAATTTGTCTGATAACATCCATAGTTATTGCAAATTTACTTCTCCCTGGTGATGCATCAATATCCAACGAATTAAAGGAAACCTAAAATTATTTGACATTAAGATTTACTCTTTTAGTTCAGAGAAACTCACTTTTAAACCCTTCGTTTTCACGTTGTTTTGTATGCCCATCATCATCAAGTGCTGGCTCAAAACATCGAATGGCACAACAATTGATTGACCTACAACACTAGCTGCAGCACCAGCAACAAAAGACCTCATTTTCGAATTCAAAATATCTTGTCTAGCAAGAATTTGTCTCATATCTTCATATATTGTAAGATAAATTCCTCCTAGAATAACAATGAATATTTGTATGGATTTGACCACTTAATTCAATAACTGACCACTAAATATTTGAAGAGAGGAAAGCCAAAAACCTCTGTATAGGCCTGAGAAGCCTTCACCTTTGTAAATTTTAATATATGCATCTATCATTCCTGAAATAAAATCATTATAACAATAAGTCGGAATATATGTTATTTAATATAAATACCATTGTATAAAGCATTATGCTTTTGTACTTGTAGTCTTGTTTTAATCAAAGTCAAAGGATACAATGCACAACGTACAGAAAATGAACTCAACATTGACAAAGGTAAGAATTTAACTTTGTCCATCATATCCCATTCAATAGATTTAATAATGAACCCAGGGGGAAATTTTTCCCCCATTTTTCCTTCAACCATTGTCTTCATACGTAATATACTTATCAAATTTGTAGGATGAATCTAGCCATTATATATTTGATGAGGTTAAAATAAATGTCTCTTGTCTAATACATTATAATGTTTGATGAGTAGTTCAAAGTCTTCTAATGGTCTGCTGAAAGTTTCAATAATACGAGTACTTTTCATGAAATAAGAAATATCGTAAAAATGAATATATTTAAATAATAAAGCAAAGGATTGTTTAACCACCATCACAGAATATCTATCCTTACCCAGAAGCGACAGCTCGAACTAATTTATTGGGGACAAAATTACGTGCGCATGTCCCAGATCTGGTGGTATATCTGTCAAACTCAGCTTCATTCCTTCTTATATTGCAGTGTTGCCGAACCTAGCGATTTTTCGTTATATCTACCGAATTTTTCGTTTTATCTACCGATTTTTCGTTAAATCTACCGATTTCTCAATTTAATTTCGGACATTTATTGTTGACCTAAAAAAACATATTATAAAAAACTGGCACCAGGGCCTACAAAATACTATAATTTAGCCTGTTCAACTAAAAATAAATTTTGTAATATTGATAAACCATATATTACAAACAAAAAGCTAAATCTCACTGAGGAAATGACAGAGGTTAGGGCAAATTTTTTGGTAGTATCAACTTTTTACAACTTCAAACAGGGACTTGATTATACGAATGAATGCTGTCGGATAGGTGAATGTAAACATTTTGTTTTTCTTGCCGAGTTTCTTCTTAGGTACTTTTTTTTCCTGCTTCATATCAATGGAAATTTCTATTTTTTGTTAGTTTTGTATTCGATTTTAGTTTTTACTTTCTATATTGTTATAAGTTTGACTTGTTCAAAAAATATAATGTTCTTAATATTCATAACTTTAGTTCTTTTTTATAATTGTTCTGTTGGTGTGAGATAGGGGTACTGATATAAATATAGTCCTGACAATTTTATTCTGCATCCTTTGAAGTTTTTGTATGAGATATCCTGTAGCTGCAGCCCAGCAGGGAATTAGGTATAATATATGTGGTTTTATAAAGCTGTGATAAAGTAGTTTTCTAGTATTATCATTGAGTTCTCGAGAACATCTTCTAATTGCACCTGCCATTGGGGGTAATTTTATTCATTATATTTTCAATATGATTATTCCAGGTAAGATTATACTAGATGACAAGTTGTACCATACTCCCCTAAATCCCATTTTTTTCTAACTTATTCATCATTATCTCTGTGTCCACTGTATCAAAAGCCTTTTTCAAATCTATGAACTTCTTGAATATATATTCGAAGATAGATCTTCCGAAATACCCAAAGCTGAGAGTATCTATTCTCCAATCTCATAAATATCAGGTCATAATATTGAACCTTTCACCGATATCATCAGATACAATTAGATATTTCTTATAATTAATTAGATGCATAGACACGTTTTGAAATTAACAGTATAGGGAAAATTGTATCGTTGAAAGCACACTGTCGAATACTGTGCAAAAATATGATGAACAATCGTCAAACAAGAAAATCATATAGGGTAACAGGTACAGTGATCGACACCTCAAGCGCATAGAAACTTTCAATTAATGATTTCAGTTTGTAATTTTCTTACAACAAGGTAAAGACCCTGACAATATTGCAGTTCACTTATGCTTCTTCGGTAAACACTCAGAACTTTTGGTATATGTTGTTTGAAAACCGAAAGAGAATGATTTGTTTTCGAAGTGTCAGATTTGATAGTGATTGACATACTTCGACAATCATTGACATAAAAAATGATAGTCATTGACATCCTTCATATCATTCACTTACACTCTTGTACATGGGGTAGAACGAACGATTAATGAAAATGTTGATAATGTTATTTACTATATTCAATAATGAAGATAAAAACATTCACAGGGGCTGTGTATTTCATGTTCTTTTTTCGATGTAGAACAAGTAACAATTTTTCCACTTGGGTAAGTTTCCAGGTATGTTATATCGTCGGTATATGCGCACTATATCGCGATTATGGTCATGGTGTCAATGCCAAAATCGCAAAAGAGTTTGCTTATCCCCCTGTCCTACTTTAAGCCTAGTAGAACGAAAAGAAATCTATGTTTATAGCACTGTCTTCAATTTTTGAAACACGTTTTTCTCGGAACATCAAAAGAGCACATTCGTGACTTCAGCATTGGACCAACAATATGGTATTCTCTTTAACATGAGGATTCACATCGTTTGCAACTCTAATTTTGGTAACCTTGTTGCAGCAGATGAAGCAACATCAGGAAAATACAGAAATGTTCTCTATGAAACCATATTACTCACGATACAAATTTGCAGCAACCGATTTTCTGTATTTTCTTCCAATTTCACGGCATTTTCATAATTCTTTACACTTGCAGTATCTGTGGATGTGCTCGCTTTGATAAATCACTGATGAAATAATATTGACTTCACAAATCGATTTATTTTCAGGTTCCTTTCTTCATCTTCAGTCAATTTTTTTAGTTTTTTCTTCTCTTCAGCGCCAGTTTTGACTTTGAGCTTTGGTCTTTTCTTCTCCTCTGAAGCTCTATATTTTTCTGTCATTTCTCTCCAGGTGGAAAGATATTTCCACGAATAGCAGTTTCCTCGAACTTGTTGTTCTCTCTGGAGTCTCCGGCCATTGTAATATATTGTGGAGTAAATTGGGATCATGTTGATGATCTAGGATATTTCTATTATCATTGTTGTTAGCCGAAGAAACAGGTAAAAAGGATCAAACGAAACAATGTGCTCAACTTCGGTTATAATATATAAAGTTATGAGAATTTAAAATATTTCTCACTTTTTCGGACGACTAAAAGAATAAAATCAATCACATCTTCTTCTTTGTGAGGTGCCTTCTCCAGGCTGATTTGAGGCCTAGTGGTCTAGTCTTCGACCGTATACAGGATAAGAAAGTCAAACTTCAAGACATGCTGTCAAAAATGTTGCGAGTAGACAAGGAAGTCCCCCTCGCCATAGGAATGGGAGGAAGTGGGTATTGGGTTTTCTAGATGTGTTGTCTTCAACTCATAAAGGTTCCCACAGGAAAACAGGGTATGCTCAACAGCAACATCCGTGTTTCTTCACCAACAGTACAGAGGCCAGCTAAAGACTAGCGATTTTAATGTTCATTAAACAGGTGATCTCTCAAAACACCACTAACCAGTCACAGCTGTTTCCCTCAAGGTTCAGGAGTTGTTCGACCTCAGACTCAGAGGAAAAACTCCCAATGAGGAGCCTTGACTGCCTAAGATCACATCCCGTGCTCTATTCAGAGAAAAATTTTCTGTCTAGCCATCTCTTGAAAAATTCCTGAAAGTTGTACGGTAGATGTGAAGCGTCGACTCCCAACCAATCTGATTGTGTCCCTGCTCATTCATACAGCTGCCCTCTTATAGCCAGATCTCAGCGTGAGCCGGCAACCAAATGACTTTCAGAAAGTTTCAGGAGCTCAGCTCAAATAGCGATTTCCTGCATTCTCCTAGTAAGTAGTATTTGACCTCTGTCATAGCGAGGAATTTTTAGTGTTCACTGACTGTCACAACATGAGTTTCTCGGAGTACCATCTACGGATATTTGGATATTCTCCAGCGTGCAGACAAGAACAACATACAGTTCAACCTGTACTACCGAATAGTTCTTCTCTAGTGGGATGGTCAGTTTGAAACAAGGCCCCACAATCCTGACAGCAGTCCCGTGAACCAAGTAAGCCCTTCAGGAACAATTTTGACCGATTTTGACCATAGGCTTCTATCAGGAACACTCTGTGAGGTAGTTTACTAGGGATATTTAGTGATTGACACCCTTCTAGAAAATAGTTATTGACATGGTGTCAACCAATGTTTATCCGATCCGGAAGAAAGAGAACACAATAAAAAAGCTAATCAGTTATATTCCAACTTTTCAAATACGCGATATAAATTCGAATATCAAAATGTGATACTTTCAGACAGTGATAAACACCCTATGTCAATCACTGTTCGATGTAATAAAAACAAGACAGTCATTGACATGCGATTTATTCTGAAAGTAAACATCAATGAAGGGTTCGTTTATATCAATATCCAATCTTTGAAATCTTTCAAACACTGAAAAAGTTCTTCCATATATCTCAGATACCCCAATCTAAAGAAATTCACTCATATGTGCAGTGACTTTCCTTAACAAAACGTCAACGATTGAACTGATTGACATTACTACACAACTTCGAGACAAATATCTCATTGCGATCTGGGTAGGGGGCCAAATTACTCAACTAAAACATTCATCGAATGAGTGTTGGACCTTCTAGCATACGTAGGTAGAAGAAAAAAGTCGCTGGCAAATACCAATATGTTAATACGACGGATTAAGTGTCTAGAGTGGCAATCACTATCGGGGTGTCAACGACTATACCGCTTACCCTAGTCATAAAACTTTTACTTGAAATTTTCAATGTTCATCTACCACATCAACATTCTATCCAACTGAAATATAAATTTGAAAATTTCAAATGAACCATGAATGGTAATATTATAACAAAATATATTTTTGTATTACTCTAATACTTCATTCCATTCAAGAATGGTTTTTTGTTTGCAGTGTATAGCTCAGAGCTCAGTGCACAATTGCACACTTTTGTTTGGCTAGTGTATGTGTAAGTGGTTACTCAAGGTCATTGAAAATTGACCCCTAAAAATACGTGAGCTGTCGCTTCTGGGTAAGGATAGATATTCTGTGCCACCATTTGATTCACAGAATACCCTTTTATATTCTATGTTCTGCGATTCTGTGATCGTGCCATGATCACAGAAAAGCGAGAAATTCGAGAGTGTTGATTTGACCTAAAAAGAAAATTAATTTCAACTGAACTACTCGTATTTATCGTGCACAACTTTCCATTCCACCTTATGACCCCTCGATGAAAATACAGCTAGACAGTTGTCTTGGCATATTTTCATCGAAAAGGCCATGGAGGTATTGTGCCGGGTATCACTACCCTTGACCCCGGGGTTCGCCAAGCTCATCAAAACTACCACAGGACAGCATCTGTCGGATGGTAGCTGTGAATCATAGCTCAGCCCTATGGGGGAGGTCAACCAGGCGGTTCTTTGTAGCCTTTACATGCAACGATTTCTTTTACTAACACATATATACCTAGCCATGCAATGACAGCCTACTTTTCAGATAGGGCTTACAGACACCGCAATTTTGGCTGGTACAAGACCCTCGTAAGAGTGCTCTAGTGCGCGTTCGAAGCTATCGTCGACCACCCTTTTATACCGCTTAAGCCATGGACATAATGTATAGTCTAAGGCTTAAGCAGAACCTCAAAGCGTTCTACAACTGATTGCAAGAAAGAAATCTGAGTGATTTATAGCCATTCGGCCCCTCAGGGGTTTAAAACCTACTCAAGAGGTCTGAGGTAAGATTTTTTCATTAGCAAATCAGTTGTTGATTGTCCACCGCACTCCCGCACTCGATACGAACTGGCCCAATCGTATACGCGCACTTTGTTTTTAGTCTGAAACGTTGGGCCACAGACGAACGCTAGAGTTTGATCATATTGTCAATATATTGCGAACGAACAGTTACTACTTTTATTCGGATTGTGTTTGAAACCAAAACACAGTTTGAATCTTACGATTCCGCGGTCTGAAAATTTACGAATATTGTTTGAATCTTAAAGATTCCGCGTTTAAACATCAACTGACGGATTGTGTTTGAAACCAAAACACAGTCTGAATCTTACGATTCCGCGGTCTAAGGATTTACGGATTGTGTTTGAATCCTACGATTCCGCGTTTGAAGATTAACTGACGGATTGTGTTTGAAACCAAAACACAGTCTGAATCTCACGATTCCGCGGTCTAAATATTCACGAATTACGTTTGAATCTTAAAGATTCCGCGTTTAAAAATTAAGACGGATTGTGTTTGAAACCAAAACACAGTTTGAATCTTACGATTCCGCGGTCTAGAGATTGTTCGTGTCTTATGGTTCCGATCTTATATTTTGGCGCACTGTGTTTATATCTTACGATTCCGCTCTAAATGATTTCCGCATTTTGTTTTATTTTACCATTTCGATCTTATATTTTTGCGCAATTTTTGTGTTTTACGATTCCGCTTCTGTCGATTTGAGGATTGTGCTTGTATCTTTCGATTCAGATCTTATTCTTTGCGCACTGTATTCGTTTCTTACGTATCGCTTTTAAGGATTTGCGCATTGGATTTTTATCTTGCGATTCAGCTTTCTTATATTCGGTCATTGTGTTTGTATCTTACGATTCCGCTTTAGAAGATTTGCTCATTGATTTCGCATCTTACGATTCCGCTCTTGAAAATTTGAGAATTGTGTTTGTATTTTCTATCTTACAATTCACCTTTTTTATATTTGCGCATTGTGTTTGTATCTTACGATTTCGATTCTTTATATTTGCGCATTGTGTTTTCATTTAACGATTCTGCTTTTGAAGTTTTGCGCATTGTGTTCGTATCATACGATTCCGCTCTTAAAAATTGACGCATTGTGTTCGTATCTTGCGATTTTGCTTCTTCATATTTGAGCATTGTGTTTTTATTTAACGATACCGCTTTTAAAGATTTGCTCATTGTATTTGTTTTTCACGATTCCGCTTTTGAAGATTTGCGTATTGCGCTCGTATATTACGATTCTGCCTTAGAGATTTCCGCATTGTGTTTCTATTTTACTATTCAAATCTTATATTTCTACGCAATTTGTTTGTATCTTACAACTCCGCTTTTTTAGATTTGCGCATTGTGTTTGAATCTTACGATTCCGATCTTATATTTTTGGGAACTGTGTTGGTATCTTACAATTCCAATTTTAATGATTTGCGCATTGTGTTTCTATTTTACTATTCTGATCTTATATTTCTACGCAATGTGTTTATATCTTACAACTCCGCTTTTTTAGATTTGCGCATTGTGTTTGTATCTTACGATTTCGATTGTGGATATTTGCGCATTGTGTTTTCATTTAATGATACCGCTTTTGAAGTTTTGCGCATTGTGTTGGTATCTTACGATTCCGCTCTCAAAATTTGACGCATTGTGTTTGTATCTTGCGAATTCGCTTCTTCATATTTGCGCATTGTGTTCTCATTTAACGATACCGCTTTTAAAGATTTGCGCATTGTATTTGTTTTTCACGATTCCGCTTTTGAGGGTTTGCGTATTGCGCTCGTATATTATGATTCTGTTTTTGAGATTTCCGCATTGTGTTTCTATTTTACTATTCTGATCTTATATTTCTACGCAATGTTTTTGTATCTTACAACTCCGCTTTTTTAGATTTGCGCATTGTGTTTGTATCTTACGATTTCGATTGTTGATATTTGCGCATTGTGTTTTCATTTAATGATACCGCTTTTAAAGTTTTGCGCATTGTGTTGGTATCTTACGATTTCGATTGTTGATATTTGCGCATTGTGTTTTCATTTAATGATACCGCTTTTAAAGTTTTGCGCATTTTGTTGGTATCTTACGATTCCGCTCTCAAAATTTGACGCATTGTGTTTGTATCTTGCGATTTCGCTTCTTTATATTTGCGCATTGTGTTTTCATTTAACGATACCGCTTTTAAAGATTTGCGCATTGTATTTGTTTTTCACGATTCCGCTTTTGAGGGTTTGCGTATTGCGCTCGTATATTATGATTCTGTTTTTGAGATTTCCGCATTGTGTTTCTATTTTACTATTCTGATCTTATATTTCTACGCAATGTGTTTGTATCTTACAACTCCGCTTTTTTAGATTTGCGCATTGTGTTTGTATCTTACGATTTCGATTGTTGATATTTGCGCATTGTGTTTTCATTTAATGATACCGCTTTTAAAGTTTTGCGCATTGTGTTGGTATCTTACGATTCCGCTCTCAAAATTTGACGCATTGTGTTTGTATCTTGCGAATTCGCTTCTTTATATTTGCGCATTGTGTTTTCATTTACCGATACCGCTTTTGAAGATTTGCGCATTGTATTTGTTTTTCACGATTCCGCTTTTGAAGGTTTGCGTATTGCGCTCGTATATTATGATTCTGCTTTTGAGATTTCCGCATTGTGTTTCTATTTTACTATTCTGATCTTATATTTCTACGCAATGTGTTTGTATCTTACAACTCCGCTTTTTTAGATTTGCGGATTGTGTTGGTATCTTACGATTTCGATTGTTGATATTTGCGCATTGTGTTTTCATTTAATGATACCGCTTTTAAAGTTTTGCGCATTGTGTTGGTATCTTACGATTCCGCTCTCAAAATTTGACGCATTGTGTTTGTATCTTGCGAATTCGCTTCTTTATATTTGCGCATTGTGTTTTCATTTAACGATACCGATTTTGAAGATTTGCGCATTGTATTTGTTTTTCACGATTCCGCTTTAGAAGGTTTGCGTATTGCGCTCGTATATTATGATTCTGCTTTTGAGATTTCCGCATTGTGTTTCTATTTTACTATTCTGATCTTATATTTCTACGCGATGTGTTTGTATCTTACCTACAACTCCGCTTTTTTAGATTTGCGCATTGTGTTTGCATCTTACGATTTCGATTGTTGATATTTGCGCATTGTGTTTTCATTTAATGATACCGCTTTTAAAGTTTTGCGCATTGTGTTGGTATCTTACGATTCCGCTCTCAAAATTTGACGCATTGTGTTTGTATCTTGCGATTTCGCTTCTTTATATTTGCGCATTGTGTTTTCATTTAACGATACCGCTTTTGAAGATTTGCGCATTCTATTTGTTTTTCACGATTCCGCTTTTGAGGGTTTGCGTATTGCGCTCGTATATTATGATTCTGTTTTTGAGATTTCCGCATTGTGTTTCTATTTTACTATTCTGATCTTATATTTCTACGCAATGTGTTTGTATCTTACAACTCCGCTTTTTTAGATTTGCGCATTGTGTTTGTATCTTACGATTTCGATTGTTGATATTTGCGCATTGTGTTTTCATTTAATGATACCGCTTTTAAAGTTTTGCGCATTGTGTTGGTATCTTACGATTCCGCTCTCAAAATTTGACGCATTGTGTTTGTATCTTGCGAATTCGCTTCTTTATATTTGCGCATTGTGTTTTCATTTAACGATACCGCTTTTGACGATTTGCGCATTGTATTCGTTTTTCACGATTCCGCTTTTGAAGGTTTGCGTATTGCGCTCGTATATTATGATTCTGTTTTTGAGATTTCCGCATTGTGTTTCTATTTTACTATTCTGATCTTATATTTCTACGCAATGTGTTTGTATCTTACAACTCCGCTTTTTTAGATTTGCGCATTGTGTTTGTATCATACGATTTCGATTGTTGATATTTGCGCATTGTGTTTTCATTTAATGATACCGCTTTTAAAGTTTTGCGCATTGTGCTGGTATCTTACGATTCCGCTTTCAAAAATTAACGCATTGTGTTCGTATCTTGCGATTTCGCTTCTTTATATTTGCGCATTGTGTTTTCATTTAATGATACCGCTTTTGAAGTTTTGCGCTTAGTTTTCGTATCTTACGATTCCGCTCTTAAAAATAAACGCATTGTGTTTGTATCTTGTGAGTTCGCTTCTTTATATTTGCGCACTGTGTTTTTTTTAACGATACCGCGCTTTTGAGATTTCCGCATTGTATTTGTATCTTAAATCTCTCAAAGATTTGCGCATTGCGTTCGTAGATCACGATTTAGTCTTTGAGGATTTGCACATTGTGTTTGCATTTAATGATTTCGTTTTTAAATGTTTACGTATTGTCTTTGTGTCTTATAAATCCGCATTTTGTGTTGGTATATCACGATTCCGATGTTATAATTTTGCGTATTGTGTTCGTATTTAACGATTCCGCTTTTAACGATTTTCCTATTTTGTAATCGCATCTTACGATTCTGCTCTCGAGAATTTGCGCAATGTGTTTGTCTCTTACTTTTTCGATTTCCGCTTTTAAGATTTTCGCATTATATTATGATACCGCTTTCATTGATTGGCGCATTGAGTTCGTGTCATGCGATATCACCTCTGAAGATCAACGGATTGTGCTTGAACCCAAAGCACAGTTCGAATCTTACGATTCCGCGGTCTGAAAATTAACTAACGGATTGTGTTTGAAACCAAAACACAGTTTGAATCTTACGATTCCGCGGTCTACGGATTTACGGATTGTGATTGAATCTTACGATTCCGCGGTCTACAGATTTACGGATTGTGTTTGAAACCAAAACACATTTTGAATCTTACGATTCCGCGGTCTTCAGATTCACGGATTGTGTTTGAATCTTACGATTCCGCGGTCTACAGATTTACGGATTGTGTTTGAAACCAAAACACATTTTGAATCTCACGATTCCGCGGTCTACAGATTTACGGATGGTGTTTGAATCTTACGATTCCGCGTTTGAAGGTTAACTAACGGATTGTGTTTGAAACCAAAACACATTTTGAATCTTACGATTCCGCGGTCTAAAGATTATCGGATTCACATTTCGCGTATCGCGACTCTAGCGTTCGATCTGATTGAGAAGAAACGTGATTCACTGAACACCACACACTTCTTAGTTTTATCAGCACGTAGAGTCCACACGATGTGAAATATTCCTGCTGCCCCAGCGACTCGCACATAACTGAAAAAAAATCATATCTGTTAGTGAAGAATCGTTAGTAGGACATCTGGATTGAGCTTAAGGTGGAACATTTTTGCACGTGTTTCGCTTCAACAGATACATCATGGAAAAGTTTCGATTTGATGATGAATTCTGGCAGAACCTGAATAATGAAATTGTTGAACATGTTACGGGATACCATAATCCAAATGGTTACTCTATGGTTGAACCGAAGCACGGGCACTAAGTTAAAAGGGTGAAAGGGGCTATGAATATCCTCAACGTTTGAGAGGATATGCTACGCCTAACATTTTCTTCTCTTATTAATTCCTTGATTTTCACGTGAGAACTGTTTTTATTGGAGTATAAGTTGAATGTTTACCTAAACCGTACAATTTTGTCTAGTGCGCAGCAAATTTTAGAAGTCAGGATGAAAGATTGATTTTCCATGTCAATTTTTGAGATGAATGCATGAAAATGCTAAGATATCTGGTTTCTGATTTAAATTCCATGAAATTTCATACATTCATCTTGAAATCTGGCTGAAATATGATGGACCGTCGTAGAGAGTTCTTCGAAATTACTGCTATTCAGACAAAATTTAACGTTTTACCGAAATTGTTGGCACATAAACAAACAAAAAAAAAATAAAGCCCTGAGTGAAAAAAATTTTATTTCAATTTGAGATGAATACTCTAAGAAGAGACACTTTCTGGTGGAATATCAAAAAAAAAAACAAAATGACTTTATGAATCACGGGAGTAACCATAGTCTTATCTTAAAGGATTAGGATAAAAGGTCTTTGGGAGTAACAGTGAGACAAGTACAGAGTGGTCAGATTTCGTTGATTTGGTACATCTCCTCAATTGAAAGAGATAAAAAAAAGTAATCAACATGTTATTGTTGTGATTTGGTAATTTGGAAAATTATTACACTTGGCTATAACTTCCGCAGTATTGTGACAACGTTCTCGAAATAAAAACAAATTTTTCAGTACTTTTTACCGTTGCTATCGAAATTTCATTGCCGCCTGAGTATATACAGGGTGTACCAAGTTCGATGGCTTATTAGGCGTTTCTGGAGAACTGGACCTATTTGAAATCTAAAAATTGGGATTATGATATTGTTTGACATTATCTACCGATCTGAAATATTCTCGCAGCCTGACCACTTTCAGTTATACAGGAAATGAAAAAACCAATAAAAAAAAATTTTTTTCAATTTTTTTTCTTTAGGAATTCGATAGCGTATCCAATTGTGAATACATTCGTATTCAAATCGATGCATTCTTCATAATACTTTCCAAAATATCGAGAAAAAACTGAAGGAAAAAAGAAAGAAGAAAGTATTTGGTATTACGTTTGTTATTTCTAATCTAGATATCTTAAGCATAAACCGTTTTCACACTTTTGTAGTCGAAGACAGTGGAAATATAGTTCATTTTTGGAATTTGAAAAAACTCGTCACAGGGTGTTCCAAATGTTGGGTCGAAAATTGGGTCAAGATTGGTCCATAACTTTTGTTTTTCAAATTAGAACCCTATTTTTTTATGATTGCGTTCGGTTGTACCAAGAAAGATGATGATAATGTTTCAAAATGTTAATGCTACTAAAATTAATAATTCTTGAGTTATTCAGGATTTCCTGATTTCATGTCGTTTAGCGTCAAATTCATAGAATATGTTTCATGTCCACAATGACCTTGGTCATAGAAGAAAAATTATTCCAACTAATCACTAGTGACACACCCTTTTTCTTAATTCATTTATCATTGTCGATTTGGAACAGATTTCATGAATTTGACGCTACGCACGACCCAAAATCAGAAAATCCTAAATAACTCAAGAATTATTAATTTTAGGAGCATCAACATGTTAGAATATTATCATCATTTTTCTTCGCAGAATCTAACGCCATCATAAAAAATAGGTTTCTAATTTAAAAAACGAAAGTTATGAGCAAATCTTTATCCCAAATGATAAGTCTATGCTTTATCCCAATTTTCGACCCAACATTTGGAACACCCTGTGACGAATTTTTCAAAATTCTAGAAATGTACAATATTTCCATAATTTTCGACTTCAAAAATGTGGAAACGTTTTGTGCTTAAGATATTTAGAATAGGAACAACAAACAAGATACCGAATACTTTTATCTCCCTTTTTTCTTCAGTTTTTTTTGGAAAGTATTTTGACGAATGCAACGATTTGAATACGAATGTATTCAGAATTGTATACTCTATCAAATTTGTTTCACTCCCTGTATAACTGAAAGTGGCTCCAAAAATATTCCAGCTTGGTAGATAATATCACACAATAACATAATCTCAATTTTCAGATTTCAAGTTCTTCACAAATGCTTAATAGGCCGTCGAATTTGGTACACCCTGTATACTCAGGCAGTTCAAATTCACGTCTTCTGAAATATAACTCCTGAAGATACCAGACACTCGAACTGGCGAAACGTCGAGAACTAATTTACGAAGACGGCCGAAATGCTCGAAAAAAGAGGCGATTTAGAACATGACATGCAGATTACTTTTTTAATCTCTTTCAATTTTGGAAATGTAGTACTAAAACATTGAAATCTGACATCCCTGAACATTATTTTAAGTATCGATCGATATATCTGAACAGCAATATTGATTTTTAAATTTCTTTTTCCGTTGATCTCATAAAAAAGCTAAGTTTAATGTACAGGGTGGGCATATTTCGATGTTTTAGCACTACAACTTTAGAACCAGAATAGATAGACAAAATCTGATACACTATTCTCGATCTTTTTTTCGGAGAAACTAACAAGAATAGTATTCATTTTTGGCTACCTTTCTTTTGTTTTCGAGTCTTAAGCTAAAATTGGAAAAATGGCGATATCGGAAATAATTTATATCTCCGCTAATACTGATGATAGAGCTCTGAAATTAAAACATATACAGGCACTTTTTCACGTAGAATCCAGTGGCATGCTCTTCTTTTTTGCACTATTTTTAATTAGGAAGCTATGACCCAAAGTTGTGTTTTTTTGAATAGGAACACTAGATTTCTGCGCCATTTTCTGAAAGCTTAATTTTTTCTGATTTCGAAAATATATAACATCGTATATTTCGTATCAATATGAGTAAAGAAATTGGTCAAGAACCTATATTTATCTGGGTCTCAATACTTTCTATGTATCTCTTTCTAGTAGTCTTTTCATTTCTATGCTCTTCACTCAATGCTTGCATTCACCGAACGTAACAGTTGTGTAATCGTCCGGTTGCACATACACTACAAACTCAACACGTTCCGGAGAAGCGGGGATTTTGGGAGCGCTTTCTGTTTATGCTAGGTAGCGGTAGCGGAGCGGTGGCAACATTCTCCGTTCGGTGAATGCAGGCAATGTCTCCAAGATCGAAGAATAATAGACTAGAAATAATGAGAAGGAGACTGCTCTTGTTATAGGCAGCTCCATTTTTCTGTGCTCATCAACAGTTGAAACATAGAAAGTATTGAGACTCACATGAATATAGGTTTTTGACCAATTTCTAAACTCATATTGATACAAACCTTACGATGTTATATATTTTTGAAATCAGAAAAATTAAGCTTTCAGAAAATGGCACAGAATTATATTGTTTGCATTTTAAAAAAAACTAACTTTGGGTCATAGCTTCGTAATTAAAAATGCTGCAAAAAGGACGAGCATGCCCCTGGATTCTACGTAAAAAAAGCCTCTAAAATGTTTTCATTTCAGAGCTCTATCATCAGTATTAGCGGAGATATAAATTTTTTCCGATATCGCCATTTTTCCAATTTTCGCTTATAACTCGAAAACAAAAGAAGGTAGCCAGAAATGAATACAACTCTTGTTAGTTTCTCCGAAAAAGAGATCGAGAATGGGGTAACAGATTTTGTCTATCTCCTCTGGTTCAAAAGTTGTAGTGCTAAAACATCGAAATATGCCCACTCTGTACAGGGTATCTCAAATTGCTTGATTTTGACTGTTTCAGGTACTTCTGGATCAAATAGGTAAAAACTTCGAAAGGTGTCCTGGCTTGATTTTCGTGAAAATACCATAAGTGAAAACCGTTTCACTATATCTTAATTTTTTTTTATTTTGAAAAAAATTATCGATATCGAAAATGAGCCATCACTTTTTTATTTACGAAAATATCTGAAACGATTTGAACTTTCTAGAAGCGCTTTTCCACGGAAATAAGAAACTATATTCAATTATTTTTTCTCGGGGAAAAAAACCATTTTTTCATTTCAAATACGAACGCATTTTTTTCATCTTTTATGAAAAACAAAATTCAAAGATAAAAGAAATTTTAAATAATGTCTCATTTCGGACGGAAAAGCGCTTGTTGAAAGTTTTTACCTTTTTCAGATATTTTCGAAAATGAAAAAGTTAGTGCACATCTTCTAAATAGAAAAAATTTCAAAATTTTGTTATATCTTCAAAACAAATGAAGATATCGTGAAACGGTTTTCACTACTGGTGTTTTCACAGAAACCGAGCCCATGACTCCCTTCAACGTTGTTACCTATCTGGCATAGAAGTACCAGAACCAGCCAAAATAAAGCAATTTGGATACCCTGTACACAAGATTGATCAATAATGACTCATTTTAATGTACGATTTTTCCTATAACGTAATTCGGAGATTCATGCTCAAATGATCGAAAATATAGACAATTTCCAGAGGATTTGAATGTATTTTTTGAAATTTTCTTACATTTCTATCTCCTGAACAAAAGGCCCAAGTAATCGAAAAATGATGTACAGTGCTTTTCGAAATTAGTCGAATTTAAATATTTCGTTCAGGAAACCAGAATATGAAAGCTTAAAAAATATCTGGTCTAGAAATACCAGAACCAGCCAAAATCAAGCAATTTGGGATACCCTGTACACAAGATTGATCAATAATGACTCATTTTAATGTACGATTTTTCCTATTACGTGATTCGGAGATTAATGGTCAAATGATCGAAAATTTATACAATTTCCAGAGGATTTGAATGTATTTTTTGAAAATTTTCTAACATTTCGGTCTCCTGAACAAAAGGCCCAAGTAATCGAAAAATGATGGACAGTGCCCTTCGAAATTAGTCGAATTTAAAAATTTCGTTCAGTAGACCGAAATACAAAAGCTTAGAAAAAATTTCGTTAATTTGGATACTCCAACGAAAAAGAGATTTTACGTAATGGTACCTTTAATAATAAATAATTTATTGAACTTAGGGTATCGGACAATAATTTAGAATGAAAAGCAAAACGAAACTAAGAATTTGCAAGAATATTTCTCGAAATTATCTGAATAATTAGAAAATTAAGCAATGTATAAAATACGAATTTCTAACTATCGTTGTCAGGGTAAATATTAAAGAAATGACTCACGTTTTTGTTGCAATATCCAAAGGTCTTTGGGCGTAATTCGGATATTCATGCCCAAATCATCGAAAAGTTATACAATTTCCAGAGGATTTGAATGTATTTTTTTGAAAATTTTCTAACATTTTCGGTCTCCTGAACAAAAGGCCCAAGTAATCGAAAAATGATGGACAGTGCCCTTCGAAATTAGTCGAATTTAAAAATTTCGTTCAGTAGACCGAAATACAAAAGCTTAAAAAATATTTCGTTAATTTGGATACTCCAACGAAAAAGAGATTTCACGTAATGGTACCGTTAATAATAAATGATTTATTGAACTTGGGGTATCGGACGATAATTTAAAATGAAAAGCAAAACGAAACTAAGAATTTGCAAGAATATTTCTCGAAATTATCTGAATAATTAGAAAATTAAGAAATGTATAAAATACGAATTTCTAACTATCGTTGTCAGGGTAAAGATTAAAGAAATGACTCACGTTTTTGTTGCAATATCCAAAGGTCTTTGGGCGTCATTCGGAGATTCATGCCCAAATCATCGAAAATTTATACAATTTCTAGAGGATTTGAATGTATTTTTTTGAAAATTTTCTAACATTTCGGTCTCCTGAACAAAAGGCCCAAGTAATCGAAAAATGATGGACAGTGCCCTTCGAAATTAGTCGAATTTAAAATTTCGTTCAGTAGACCGAAATACAAAAGCTTAAAAATATTTCGTTAATTTGGATACTCCAACGAAAAAGAGATTTCACGTAATGGTATCGTTAATAATAAATGATTTATTGAACTTGGGGTATCGGACGATAATTTAAAATGGAAAGCAAAACGAAACTAAGAATTTGCAAGAATATTTCTCGAAATTATCTGAATAATTAGAAAATTAAGAAATGTATAAAATACGAATTTCTAACTATCGTTGTCAGGGTAAAGATTAAAGAAATGACTCACGTTTTTGTTGCTAAATCCAAAGGTCCTTAGGCGTTCCACAAATCCAAGTCACAAAAGCACAACACTTCTTCGAAAAAACAAAGGGCACACCGTGTAAGCGCGACGAGATGTTCACTCGATGAGAAATTGTCCGAAACTGAATCGAAACTATTGGAAAATTCATGTCGTTACCACTTTTTCAAAACTGAAGATGACTGTTCCCTTGTCATCTCGATGATTCAGTGTTACATAAATCCTGAAATTTTATTAATAACAGAGTTCATTTTATGTTCTAGGCCCATCAATAATTGAAAAGCGAAAAACAAATTTGAATTTTACATATTTTATGTTTTTTTCAAACTGATTGTTTGATTTTTGGGCCATCTCTTATTTGGATGCAGGGATTATCTTTCGTTTTGTTACAATTCGAATTTTACGTACATTTGAATAGTGAATGTTCAATTTTTCAAAATTTGAATTTTAAGTAGTTTATTTTTTGGTATAAGCGGAAATAGGGGGGGGCCAGAGAGGGTGTCGTGCCGCCCCAGAGTCTCAAGGTGCCCTCCAGTGAAGACAGGAAGAAAAAAAGCGAAAGGAGGTCCCATTACATGAACGTTTTTTTCATGAATCATATTCGAAAAATACAGAGTGTCCCCATAATTAGACCGACAAACTTCTAGTAGATGTTCTAGACATTATTAGAGACGCTTTCGGCGAAAATCATGTAGTACAAAAATGCTTCGTTAAGGTGCTAGGGCCCTCTGAAGATTACTTCCACTCAACACTTTTTTTCGCCCATTTCCAAAGCTGCGTCAACTAAAGTGTTGAAATTTCACTCATTGGCTACTATCAAGAATACGCATCGAATGATTCGAGTGAATTTTTTTCATCTCAATCATAAGCGTATCATTCTGCGGGACGAGGGGTATTTTTAGTGAAAACGTTTTAACCTTACATTATTTTACAAGTTTTACATAAAATTAATAAACTGCAATACACTGCGCAAAAAAATTAACGCACATTCTGAAAATCTCAATTTTAATGAAAGTTAACTCTACATTGACTTCATAACTTATTTTTTATGTTCTCTCGGGAAGGTTTTGAACGAAACAAGACACATTAAATGGAAGAAAAATGCAGGATTTCACCGAATCTCATGTGAAAGAAGAGAAATGAACAATTTTCAAAATACTGAAATGCTGATAAGTGATGTAATACTTGGTATTTCCACCCCTTGCGTTAATTACAGCTCGGCAACGACGGTGCATACTCAAAATGAGTGATCTTGAAATGTTCTGATCTAATCCTTCCCAGATTTCTCCGAGTTGGATTCCTAAGTCATTAAGAGTAGCTGGATGATTTTCTGAACTTCTCAGCCTTCTATTGAGGTTGTCCCAAACCTGCTCAATCGGATTGAGATCTGGACTTCTTGATGGCCATTCCATTCGAGAGACTTCAACCTATTCAAGGTACTCATCAACGATGCGCGCACGATGGGGTCTGGCACTATCGTCCATAAAAATTAAATTTTCACCAATGTATGGGGCAAATGGCACTACATGCTCTTCAAGAGTGCTCTGTGCGAGCAGTCGAAGATATTCCACCCAATACCATAATCGATCCTCCCCGAAACCAGTAGTATTCAGGAAATTGCACTGAGCATATCTTTCATGTGGACTTCTGTATACAAGGGAACGTCGATCACAATGGTAGAGGCAGAATCTAGACTAATCTGAGAAGAGAACTCTTTCCCAATCGGCCTCTTGCCAATGGATATGCTCTCTCGCCCTTCGATGGGCTAGGGTAAGAGCTGGGCCTCTTGCCGCGACACGAGGCCTTAAATAATATTCTCTGAGGCGATTTCTTATTGTCTGAGTGCTAATTCGCACACCATGAGTTTGCTCAAGCTCATTTTGAAGAAGGCGAGCGGTTGCAAACCGTTATCTCAACGAAGAAACTCTCAAGTAACGTTCTTGAATGGCAATTGTTACCCGTGGTCTACCCTGTCCTGGTCTTCGGACATTCATACCTGTCTCCCTGAATCGCTGCAACATTCTGGACACACTTGTATGGTAAACTCCAAACCTTTCTTCTCGCAAAACTACCGCTTGGGCACATTCTCCTCTTGGGTCAAATTGCGTGTTTCGCGTTGCGTAGCGATCGAGTCTATAAAATCAAACGAAAGAAGAACTATTGATCACTAGAATTGATCGAGAACAACTGATTTTAGAATGGAGCCAATACAATCAAAATTTGATAATATCATCTTTTTTTATTCCTGCTGGGAAAAAACTTCTCTTTTGAAGAAAAACGCTGAAAGTGGATAACATATGCATGCATAATTCTGATAAAAATAATTACATTGAGAACACCTTCAGTTGTAGAATAAATTTGAGATTTCCATAATGTGCGTAAATTTTTTTGCGCAGTGTATTTTTTCGTGAAAAAAGGTGCTCTTGTGTGACATCGTCCAGTTGCAGCACCAGTTTGGAGAAAATATTCAGATACATGCCCATCTCGTATTTTCATTTGAGTAGTTCAAACTAAGATAAACACAAACAAAACAAAGTGTATGGTAACAGCTAAGAACCCAGTAAGATGTAAACTGGAAATTTATGGAAAAATCGTGGAACAGGTTAGAGAATATGCCTACTTGGGCTCAGACATTACTTATGACGGAGATCTAAAGCGTGAAGTGAGAGAGCAAACATTGAAAGCATCCAGAATATCGGGCTGTCTGCAAGAAACAGTGTGGCGCAATAAATACCTCAATACAGACAGCAAAGTAAGAATATACAAGACGGCAATCCGACCCATCATAACTTATGCTGCCGAGACAAGACCTGACACCGCAAAAACAACTCAAATGATGGGAACAGTGGAAATGAAGATAATGAGATGGATACATGGAAAAACCTTACTGGATAGAGTGAGAAACGAAGAACTCAGAGAACAAAGCAAGATACAGGGCGTGGAAAAGTGAGGCAAAGAAGAAGATACTGGAATGGACACATAGAGAGAATGCCGGATAGTAGACTGGTGAAAGTTGCAAAACACAACAAACCAATGGGAAAGAGAACACCAGGAAGACCACCGAAACGCTGGAGAGAATGTTGGACATCTACGTCAGAAGAGGCTGATTGATGAATACACAGGCAGACGCCTACTTACATGACTGGAGATCCCATGTAATAAAGAAGAAGAAGAAACTAAGATTATTGGGAAATATATTAATGCACAATCTCTTCGTCATAACAAAAAGAGTAGTGTCTATTCTTCTTTCGGAGCTTCTTCAGCCTCGGCAGGCGGCGCTTCTGGGGGGGCCTCCTCAGGGGGCTGCCCCGCTTCTTCTGCAGGCGCTTCAGCTGCTTCTTGTTCTGGCTGGGCCCCTTCCGCTGGAGCTGCCTCACCCTCAGGAGCTCCTTCTCCTTCCGGAGCGGCTTCAGCTTCCGATGGAGCCTCCCCTTCTGCCGCAGCTTCAAAGATATTAATCATTAATAAACTTTTGTTTGAAAGAATTCAATTTCATTTTTTCGAATAACTGCAATGATGAAAGAATGAAATAAAAGCCTGCAGGAGAAAATTCAGTGTTGATCTGTTCTAGTATACAAGGTGTTCCTAAATTCATGCGAAAAAATTCAGGAGGTGAATGCTCCTATGAAATTAAGATGGGACCTTATTCCTTTTACTCTAAAAAAATTTTCTTTGCTCACCCCTTTCCGAGATATTACCCTTAAAATCGTTATGCGTTTTTTTTCATTCGGTGCCATAATATGCAGATTCAGTGCATCAAATACACGAGAGAACATGAAATCAAAAAACCTCACTACGAAAAGTGAAATCAAAAAGTACAATTAAACATAAAACATCTAAAACTCTCACGATGAATAAAACTAGAAATAAACTCATGTTATCGAAATATCCGCGGAACCTTTTCCTGAAAAACAAAATCTACAATTCCTTGTTACCTCGATTCAGCTATACTGTCACGATCCTATACCAAATCTAAATAATCGTAGATCGATCGCGCTCCGCTTTTAATGTGACAATCGTGGAAGCAGGTGACAAAGCGTTCTCGAGTTCGCGTAGATTTAATGATTTCTTTCTAAAATTCGTATTTCTTCAACCTGTCATATCTCGCGAAATATTTGTTAGAATGCTATGCTGCGTAAAGCAAATTTCATAAGCATAAATGCCAATGACTTTTTTATAGAACTCTTTCATAGTTTAATGAGTGTCGGCGGTAATAGCTTGAAATCAACTGGTTCATTGACGACTTGTTCAAGAAAAATTGATATATTTCTTCGTTATACAGGGTGTACCAAGTTCGACGGCTACTATTATTAGGCGTTTCTGGAAAACTGGACCTAATTGAAATCTGAAAATTGGGATTATGATATTGTTCGACATTACTTTCACCTATACTTCCGGTTATACAGGGAGTGAAAAAAAATTTTCAAAAAATTTTATTTCTGTTTTATTGTTTTCGAATTTGTGTTCGAATAGAGTATTCAATACTGAATATATTCGTACACAAATAATAATAATAATAACAACTTTATTGAACAAAATATACTCATCTTACAATTTCAATATAACATTTGTCATAATACTTTCCAAAATATCGAGAAAAAGCTGAAGAAAAATGGAGATAAGAGTATTCAGTTTTTTCTCGATATTTTGGAAAACATTATGACAAATGCAACGTTTTGTGTACGAATGTATTCAGAATTGAATACTGTATCAAATTCGAAAACAAAAAACAGAAATGAAAATTTTTAAATTTTTTTCCACCCCCTGTATAACTGAAAATGGTCAAGCTCCAAGAATATTTTAGCTCGGTAGATGATGTCGAATAATATCATAATCCCAATTGTCAGATTTCAAATAGGTCCAGTTTTCCAGAAACGCCTAATAGGCCGTCGAACTTGGTACACCCTGTATAGGAATGAATTTCACATGACAACCTTATCATATAAATTCTCTTCCCTATGGTGAAATTTTCGGAAGTAATTGCACAAGTGCATCAAAATTACTGATAATTTTGCATGACAGCGTGTTGTCTAAAAACTGCATGAGTTCATTTTCATTTTGGAGAAAGAGCCCGACACCGAAGGTGGAGGGCTCTTATGTGAACGAATGATGAAAAATTTCAACTAAATATCTGTTATTTGGAATATTGATGGATTTTTTTGTAATTCATCTACTTCAGCGTTTGTAAGAATCACCACGAAAAAGTTTGCAGAATATATCGTTGATGGTACATCATCATGAATCTTTTCGAAATATAATGTTTCTGAATTCATACTCGTCATCAGTATCGCTTAACGCCTTTTTCGTCGATGACAAAGAAAAGACATTTATTATTATTATTCCATTATGTCTTCTGGTTGTCATCGACGAAGGCGTTAAGCTCTACTGATGACGATTACGACTCAGAAACCGGTCTACCTGCTACTCTTTTTATCCCTTTTACCTTGATTAACCTTACGTTTTTTTAACAGCTACTACAATGGAATCTCGTGCGTCTTACCTTCAGACGGTTCCGCTTCCTTCTCGGCCGGGGCTTCCTCAGGGGCGGCTTCTTGATCCTTCGCTGCTTCTTCTTGTTCTGGCTCGCCTTCAGCTTTCGGCGCTTCTGGCGTTTCCTCCTGAGGTTCTGCAGTCGGCAAAGGTCCTTCGTCTGGAGGCATCACGGTTTCGACGGGCGATGGAGGGGCTCCGGAGGGCACTTCTTCGGCTGCTGCAGCTTTGGCGGGCGCTTTCTTCTCCATCTTGCCTAAAAGATCATACCGTAGGCAAGTACCGATGAAGTACACTGTCGTCACTATGCCAAGACCGGTTCAAATCAATTTGAAGGTCGGTTTATGGTGGTTGGAGGAATGGGTGCCGATATTTTTATATACGATTTGTTCATGTGGATCACATCCATTTTTTTACTCCAAGAAACATCACTTTTGCCAATTGATAACGCTTCAAAAATGTAAAAAGAGAAATTCTGAATTGTATTTTCATGTCTGCCAATTGATTTTCCGATGGCAGATCATATGCCATAAAAAGTTGTTATATAACTTGAACAATTTGGGTACCTCTTCACCTTCATACAGGGTGATCCACGGTTAGTGTTGGGTAACTCTCGTAAGAGGCGGTTCATGTGTCCCGGACAAGATGCAGAAATGTAAGAGAGGCTCACTTTGAAAAACTGTATCACCTCATTTCGAATGTCCCACTAAGCGATTACGCATCGGTGGGGCGATCGAGGAGAACCGAAAGACGCGAGACTGATCCAGGTAGTCGGAGATCTCGACTGAAGCCTCATATAGGCCGGAGCAGGAGCTCAATCCGAGCAATCTAATAAATAGTTGTGTTTTGGCGAACTCCCCAACTGAAGTATGTAATAAAAAAATAGTGACCCTATAGTTAATTGCTTTCAGCTTTCATGTTGATAGAAGGTACTTCCATCTTTCCTTTTCACCAGTGTGTCTTGTCATGAATCACCGGATTTGTGGTTATTTCTCATAACAAAATTAGGGTTGCTTTTTTAAAGGTTGCACCTTCGACTGCTCTAATCGACGGAATATACAACAAATTTTGTCTCGACTGCCTATCGCGTCATGAACGCCCGGAATGCCTCGCCTCATTGGAAGTGGTACACTGTACCGCTCAAGTACAAAAGTGAGGCTCCTCTTACAAACCCAATTTTGAAACGTGTACTACCCAACACTATCCACGGTCGATGGTACGTTAAAAGTTTGTGGTGAACGGGAAGCAACAATTCATTGAAAATTTTTTTTCTTAGACAAGAACACAAGCTCTTTCGATCTAAAATATTTTCAGAGCTGCTGTGTTGCCGCTTATGTCAAAAAGTAGTAACTACTTTGTTATTTCAAACGGCACACCCTGATATTATTGCATTTTTCTATTCATAGTAAGAACACAATTATTTTGGTGTCACTTTTTCTTACTTATCTTCAGCGGTTTTTGAGCTGTTGAATGATTTCCTTTTTTTTAGTGCAAAACATAGCTTTGTTTAAACATCCATAACTTCCATACTATGAATGTTAGGAAGCTGAAATTTCGTGTGCAGAATGCCAAGATCCTATACATCATTGACGTATTACGAAATACGCTTCTCATTATACAGAGTCATTCAAAATTCTACAGTTTTTCGAGACATAGAAAAGCGGTTGAAAGTGCATTTTTTAAGACGAAAGCTATGCTTATTTTGTGAATTACTGAAAGAGAATTGAATTTCCTTTCAAATGATATATCATATCCTATACCTTGATTGTAAGATTCTGCGTTGAACTGAAATTTTATAGTTGCTCACGTTTTATTGTTGCGAACCTCCTGAAACTGCTTACCAAAACAATCTTAAAATGAGTGGTTTATACGTACTGCAGCGGATTGCCATGATTTACTGATTATGAGCTAAAAACTACCAAAAAATAAGTGAATTCTAATAATGTTCATTCTTCGAACGAATCGGCGTTTCTCGCCAAAAAAAAATTTTATCACCGAAGCGCGTACCTACTTCTCAAAACGTCTAAACAGGTATTTATCGTATATAGTAATGAAATACCATAACATAATGAAAATTGACATTATGCAGATTTGACAATAATTAGTTTGTTGATAATAATACATTCTCTCATTCTTCATAGTATAAGAAAAATAATAGGTAAGTGAAATGGAAAGAGATACCTATTCAAATGAAATTGTGATGAATATATTCATTCAACATAGACAATATGACCAAATAACAGCAAGAACATGCAGTTCAATGAAATGTTTTCCGATGTACGGGCAACTATAAAATTTCAGTTCAACGCAGAATCTTACAATTAAGTTATAGGAATATGATATTCATTTGAAAGGAGATTCAATTTTCTTTCGATAATATACAGGGCATCCCATTTGAAAAAAATGTACTTTCAACCGTTTTTATATGTCTCGATAAAATATCGAATTTTGAATGGCCCTGTATAAAAAAAAGCTTGTTTCTATACACCTGCATGATTCATAGAATCTTAGCATTCTGCAAACGAAATTTCAGCTTTCTAAGATTCACAATATGGAACCAAAGTTATGTTTTGCACACAAAAAAATGAACTCATTTAATTACTCAGTAACCGCTAAACGTAAGTATGAGAAAGTATGATACCAAAAAAATTGTTTACTACGATGAATAGAAAAATGCAATAATATAAAGGGTGTGCGCCATTTGAAATAACAAAGAAGTTATCACTTTTTGACATAAGCGGCAACACCGCAGCACTGAAAATTTTTTATTTATTTTTTCATCTCATTGGCATCGACTACTAGGGTCATTAGCCGTAATAGTATTCGGTTTTCATCGTTTTGATCATGACCAATAAGCAGACAAGATCAAATGAATAAGTAGGTACCCTTCTTTCTATACAATTTTGAAACGCAACTATAGTAGAACTTTTATTGGACTGAACCAAATCGATTCAAATGGATCAAAACTTTCATCCCCATATATGCATGAACAAATCATTTATCAAAATGGCAAACACCTCTCTAACCAATGCAGAAACAATTCGAGATTTACCACACAACTGAGGTGTCGATGGCATAATTTTATGTTGTAATGTAGGCGCTCGATAATCCGGCACCCGATTTTTTTCCTTCATGCCGGATTATCGGAAATGCCGGATTATCGAATTTGTACCGAAAAAGAAAGCTAACTTCATATGGTTTTCACCACTATCCAACTTTCGCAAAATTCGACTGCTATTTTGTAAAGGGACGCTGTGAAACAAGAGAAAACAAATACGAGAGATCACTGTCGAGGTTAGGTCCGGACTGCCGAGCGGGATAAACTACTCGAACCGCTCGGTAGTCCGGCGTTCATCTGTATAAAATGCCGGATTATAGAGCGGGTTACCTGAGTCCCAAAGTGCCGGACTACCGAGCGTGCCGGATTGGCAAGCGCCGGATTATCGAGCGCCTATGTAATTTTAGGACATTTCGGAGGAGGAATTAATATATTAGTGATTTCTGGCTTACCTTTCTCTTTTGTCTTGGACTTAGTGGTGGCGGTCGGAAGGAATAATCTGAATTCGTTCGGCATTTCGTCCTCGCTATAGAGGGTGTCTGAGAAGTAGATGCGCCGTATTCTTACATTCGCGTGCACTTGTACCCTGACAGTTTCTAAATATGTCGATCCTAAAAACTGGATATGAGTGGATAATACAATGATTGACTGTGAATCTTTATCTTTAATATACACCCTGGGAAGAGTAGGAAGTCTGGTGGGTCATTGGATATCATATCATGTTGACGACGACACAATACTTATAAAGGGTGTTTCAGAATAAGGTTCCGTAAATTCGAGATCTTAATCCTCAGATTATTTTATGATATAAAGTTCCTATGAACTATGGATCTCTGACATACTGTTTCTGAGATACAGGTGTTGAAATTTAAAAAAAAATTGGTTTATTGAAATTATTTTCTACACCGTACACGATATCTTTTTGCGTTTTGGCACGTTATGAGTACGCATTAAGACACATTTTTTCCGATACAAAACGATGTTTAATTTTCACCAGTGGCGTCCGTACGGACTTCTGTCCGAACAAATTTGGTGAAAAACTTGGTACGCCAATGATTTTTTTTTTTTAATTATTTTCGTTATCACCACATAATTAACAGTGTGAATGGTCTCTTGAGTTTTTTACCTGCGACGAATGTTTTCTCATATTTTTCGTTTTGTGGTTGTCAATACTGACTTCCGATGCTGTCAATCTTCGTAACAGTCACACCAATTACTAAGATACAATACAAAAATCACTAGGATGTATAATCTGAATTTTTCATTGATTTTCGACAGAATTTCACAAAACTTGACTGAAATAGATAAAATATCCTGTCATACTCGTTGCAGAAGATAATTCCAACACTGATGCGTTCGAAAACGAGCGACGAAGAACACATTTGTGTTGGGATAGGAGCCCACTTTGCAACTTGTTGTAGAATATGATTTTATTGATCTGTGATTTAATCCACATGCTGTTTGATAGCTCACCGTATGCTCTTTTGGTAAAGTCCGCCAGATTGAACTGCACCTGGTTCCAACCATCACTCAAACCAATTGGCATAGTTGTACAGAACGGTCTCACCTTAGTGGTTGACTGGAAATTAGACACCCGAAATCTACGCCTTATGTCTTTGTCATCTGGGTGAAAAAAAAAACGTTTAGAACATGAAGACAAATACATTAAATCTCCTTTATGAGATGATAAATGATCCAGTTATTAATCCAAATATGTATGTATAAATATGTATAAATAACAGAGGGTGCAATTAAAATGGTGTCGGATTAGTGAGATGCTACTATTACACAATACCGAAAGTGTTGTAAATAATCATAGAAAACGACTTCATATTAAAAAATAAAATGAACTTCCATATATCTACATCTTAGATTTACCCAGAATTTGAATCTCGAACGTGAAGTATTTTTCATATTCTTGATTATCATGACGAGAAACGGCAATTTTATCGCTAGAGAAACCCGAGGCTTTTGGGGCATGTAATGTAGGTGGTGGCCACGTTGGCACCTGCTATCTCGAGAACTAAGGACTTGACTTCTTCATCCACGACCCTCCGAATGTGCCCATTTTTCACCTACGAATTCAAAACAAAGTGTTATTCAATATTTTTGACAATGCTGGTAGTAGAGGAATAGAAAAGCTTGTAATATTTAGTTGAAGAAAATACCTCTTTATTCCAAATGGACAAGGGTGCGCTACCAACGCTATAAAAGATTGATATAAATCCGCTCTGAAATGCATTTGCGAACATCACGGTAAAATTGAGATTTCACTTTTGAACAGAACTGTCAAAATGTAAAAAATATCAATCAATTTAGTTACGGTTTTCACAGATGCTTTCCATTATATACAGACATGAAATTTCAAATGTTCCAAGCTCTATGCTTTCTGGCATTGTTCTGAAATTGCATTACGAAATTTCCAGTTTCAGAGTTAAATGGCGTTCTATGGTTAGTCCCATCGCACAGAATATCTATCCTTACCCAGAAGCGACAGCTCGAACAAATTGATTGGGGACAAAATTACGTGCGCATGTCCCAGATCTGGTGGTATATCCGTCAAACTCAGCTTCATTCCTTCTTATTTTGCAGTGTTGCCGAACCTACCAATTTTTCGTTATATCTACCGATTTTTCGATATATCTACTGATTTTTCGTATATCTACCGATTTTTCAATTCAATTCCGAACATTTATTGTTGACCCAAAAACAGTTTATAAAAAACTGGCACCAGGGCCTACAAAATACTATATTTTAGCCTGTTCAACTGAAAATAAATTTTGTAATATTAATAAAGAATATATTACAAACAAAAAGCTAAATCTCACTGAGGAAATGACAGAGGTTACGGCACATTTTTTGGTGGTATCAACTTTTACAACTTCAACAGGGGTACTGATATATTGTCTTGACAATTTTATTCTGCATCCGCTGAAGTTTTTGTATGAGATATCTTGTAGCTGCAGGCAGCAGGAACTAGGTATAAAAGATGTAGTTTTATAAAGCTGTGATAGAGTAGCTTTCTAGTGTTATCACTGAGTTCTCGGGAACATCTTCTTATTGCATCTGCCATTGGAGGTAATTTTATTCATTATATTTTCAATATGATTATTCCAGGTAAGGTTATACGTGATGACAAGTCCCAAATACTTATACTCAGTAACCTCTTTCAGTCTTATACCATTCAGGCTTATTCTAATATCACTCACATTTTGGGTATTTTGTTTAATTGTCATATATACAGTCTTATCGATATTTATGCTTAATATGTTAGTGAACAGCCACTTGAAATACTTTGTCATATCATCATTTATATTCTGTTCACAAACTCTTGAGCCTGGGCCAGAGAATACAAGCGCTGTGTCATCTGAATACATTAAGTATTGACATTTCAGATTCAGAAATTTGAACATATAATAGGTACAGTAATGGTCCAAGGACCGATCCCTGAGATACACCAGTATTGACATTCTCCATATCACTTTGCAATGTCTTCGATCACTCAAGTGTGATTTTACCAAGTTGTACCATACTGCCCTAAATCCCATTTTTCTAACTTATTCATCATTATCTCTGTGTCCACTGTATCAAAAGCCTTTTTCAAATCTATGAACTTCTTGAATATATAGTTGAAGATAGATCTTCCGAAATACCCAAAGCTGAGAAATATCTATTCTCCAATCTCCTAAATATCAGGTCATAATATGGAACATCTCACCGATATCATCAGATACAATTAGATATTTCTTATAATTAATTAGATGCATAGACACGTTTTGAAATTAACAGTAGGTATAGGGAAAATTGTATCGTTGAAAGCACACTGTCGAATACTTTGCAAAAATATGATGAACAATCGTCAAACAAGAAATCATATAGTCATAAAATTTTTACTGAAATATAAATTTGAAAAGTTCAAATGAACCATAAATGGTAATATTATAACAATATATATTTTGGTATTACTGTAAAACTTCATTCCATTCAAGAATCTTTAAAAAATTACAACGTTTTGAAATTAATCGAAGATGGTTTTTTTGTTCGCAGTGTATAACTCAGAGCTCAGTGCACACTTGCACACTTTTGTTTGGCTAGTGTTTATGGTAGTGGTTACTCAAGGTCATTGAAAATTGACCCCTAAAAATACGTGAGCTGTCGCTTCTGGGTAAGGATAGATATTCTGTGCCCATCGATAAATTATGAAGAAGAAGGATTTATATATCTCTATGGTTTTCCATACAAAATACTCTTTGGTTTCCCATACGCCCATAGAATAATTGATTATTAGTTTATTTATATTCTAAATTCTATGGTGTTTTCAAACAAACTCAAATGACTAATTAACCTGTTTTAGCTGTTCTTGAAATCAAACTGACTTGGATATTTCAAAGACCAGCATAATTTTGATTTTTCAATACTACGAAAAGAACAGAAGATCAAGGATATGACTGTCGAAAATGCCGACGAAGAACAAAAAACAGAAATATTTCCAATTGAAGGTACTGGAACAATCAACCCTTATTGATTATTTCATTGAATGATATTTTTCAGATGAAAAAAGTAGCAGATACCGTACCTACAGCATCTTATCCTATTTCATAGTTCTAGTCATTATTGGTTTGCCAGTATGGTGGTTCACAACTAGAGTATACCGAGCAGATTTGCCTTTAACAGAGATGTCAAATTTAGAGTTGGAAAGTAAATTGAGCAAACAACTCGGAATACCACTCAGTTTAGAATATGATATTCTAATCACAGTTGTTAATCCTGAACCTCAAAACTTAGACTTAGATTTAGATGCCGAGCAAATCGGTGTTGCCTTAGAACCATTCTTGAAGAATATATCAGCAGTTGCAAAATTCACAGTTAAATCACAGTGGTTATATTTGATTGATATTGGTGTAACACCTAAAAGGCTTGAAAATGAATATATAATTAGTGAAGATCAATTACCTCACATTATTACACCATTGGAAAAAAATTTATGGTCACACATATCTCCAAGACCTTGTCTGAATTTGGTGCTTTATGTGCCTACCTGTTCAAATAGTCCACTGAATATTTATAAAAAAGTTAGGTAAGTCTGTGTAGAAACTTAGCTTTTAATATTTCCTAAGGTGTAAATTTGTTATGATACTAAAATGTCTTTTTGTCAGTTGAATAATCTTTCGTGTATTTATTTTCAGTAAAGAACATGTGAAATCTGATACAAACGCTATGCTAAGTCCGAATTGGGGTGGAATATACATTATAAATCCTACTGCAGATGATTGTAGAAGAAAAAAAATTTCAGCCTGAGCTAGACAACATAGTATCAACATTCATAACTCAATTAAAGATGATGTTCAACCTAAAGAATTCAGGAAATCATGAAGATTTAAAAAAATTATACAAAAGGAAAGCTAGCAATATGATTGAATCTGCAAAGCGGACTTTGAAGTCCCTGTCTCAGCTCTTGTCAGAAATAAATAGCATTGTAATAAGTGACGAAGTTGCAGAGAAAATTAAAATTTCTTTGGAGAATGTAGAAAATGCTGAACTTTATCTGAAGGCTGAAGAAATTGATCTGGCACTGAAATTTGCTAAAGTTGCATTCAATCATTCAGAACTGGCTTTTGGGGATCCTTCACTACTTGCCCTACTTTATTTCCCAGATGATCAGAAGTAAGTATTTTAATTTCTAGTTTACTGAATTTATTTATTGAATATATTAATCAAATTTTTTTCAGGTATGCAGTTTACATTCCACTTTTTCTTCCTATAATGATACCTGTGTTAATGTCTCTTTTATCAATTAGGAAGAAACTCTGGAAAACAAAGAAAACAAAAACAGAATAAATGTATAATCAAATGTGACATCGCTTTTTATTCATTTTTATGGCGTTTTTCTTTTGTAAACTTTAAGGTTTTGATGATTAAATGTTGCCCATTTGAATTGCTGACAAAATAGAAAAGTTGTCACTGAATCTGTTATATTGTAAGACAGCTGTGAACTTAGATAAAGATGTCATAGGTACATGTCATTTTACAATTCTTAATTCGGAGGAATCATTCTGAAAAAAAACTTGCTATGACAAAAACTGTTCATCTCCCACCATGATTTCCCCAAGTGAAGACAATTCCCAAGAATTTTCAACAGAAACAGCTTCATCATGTAATAATCTGTCCATTTCTAAACCCTTGAGAACACCTTCAAGAGTGAAGTGCAAGAGAGGTGGTATTATATTCATTTGGCCACAAAGAAGGAACTTTAATAAATACAGGGAATTGATTTTTTCAACGTGGTTTTTAACGCATTTATACTACTGGATGCATCTGTTACAACTTCTGCCTACAGATCATGGTGAGAATAGCTCTGTTCCGAATCTGATAGATATGTTAATAATTTTATTTCATTTCTTCAGTTCTTAATGTACCACATCCTCCATGGAGCTATGAAAGACCTGCACTGAAACCAAGGGAAAGAGATTTCATCATCGAACCTGATTGGGATTCTTAATTGAATAAACTAGAGAAGCTTTTTCCATTTTGTTTTTTTCGTTTGTAATAGAAAAATAGGCAAACAAAGAGCCTAAAGTCGAACATTTTGGTAAAAGCAGTAGTACCAACATATATATTGAAATAAGAGAGTAGATTTATAGTCAACCATGTTGAATCTACATGCAGGTTTGAGCTCAACAGGCATTTATCACCTCAATTTTTGAGTCTTTTGGTAGCATGTACTTGTAGACTGCAGAAAGATAAAAGCTTGGTTACTATGGAAATGTAGTGAACAAATGGGAAGAAAAACTCAACATCTATGAACTATTATAAGGAAGTGACAGTTTTTGAAGGTTAAGTTATTATTATTATTTAAACTGAAAAATATGACAAATGTATCAGTGTTTTGTTGTTTGAGAGGTTGCTTAGATGGCTTCAAATACACTGAAAATGTACCAAATATGCCTAAGGAAAATCCAATTCGATTGGATACAAATTTTATGGGTATTTTTATTCAGGACTTTCAATCCGTTCCAAGTGAGACTTCTTGTTTTGGTTTCCAGGCTACGAGGTAGTTATAGTAAAAGGGGGACAAAGAGTGTGTGGTGCAGGTGCAGCTTTAGGAAATGCTCCATTAGTCCAATCTAAGTCTTATTTTGAAGCTAAAATACAACAGGGCGGCTCTTGGTCAATAGGTTTAGCTACCAGGCAGACTGATTTAAGCTTAACGCAAGGTAATGCATTGAAATGATTAAAATGTTTTTAGAATACGGCTCTTTTTCTAGGGGGTATGGATGAGCATTCATGGGCGTTATGTAGTGACCATATAATAAGACATAATAAGAAAGAATTATTTAAAATCAATACAGGAAATGAAACAAATCAAATAAATTTACAAGAGGGTGATCTTATCGGTATTTCTTATGACCATATACAACTAAAATTTTATGTGAATGGCAAAGAATTGGACGAAAGTGTAACTAATGTTAAAGGAACAGTATATCCTGCTATATATGGTAATATAATGATTTTACTTCTTTTCTATTTTATTACTTTTCTCATATTTCAGTCGATGATGGGGCCATTGTAGATATAATATTAGATAACTTTATCCATTCAACTCCTCCTGGGTTTGAGAAAATAATGTTGGAACAATCTTTGCTTTGAAGTGCGTATAATAGCATTTGTTCACAGCACTATAATTTATTTATGTATCAAATATTCATGAAAGTATTACTAATACTGATCATTGCACAGAGATGAAAATAATAACTCTATGTATAGATATATTACTTTTTAAGAGATAATAGATTTATCGATGTTTAAATCTTTTCAGTATTTCAAATTATACAGTGAAATGAATTGTTATGCTAAAAAGCTATAAGAAAAAATTATAGTTTTCAGTTGAAGGCATCTATATTGCTCAAGGAGAACCAACCTATACAAGGTCTATATGCTCATCAAATCCTTTCATTATTATTTCTCATTATGCATCCTATATTTAAAACAAAACCAAACATCATTCCTGAACAAATTCCTTTTTTGTTCTGAATATCGAACAAGTCTCACAATTATCAATTTATCATGTATACTATAAAAAACACTGTATGGTATTAGAATTGGACTGTGTTCCACAACTTACATTTTTTTCGTTTCAAAAAAATTGATTCTGAATACAAAAGAATTATGTACAAGTAACATCCTAAGTTTCAGACTAAAACTCAAATATGTTATTTTTAGTTGAAAACATTACTTGTAATTTTAAATTTCAAATCTTATACATTAATAAAATTAAAAATATACATTTTCTTTATTTCATACCTCTGCTTCAAAAGTTTTCTAAAAAATATGATATATATCATATTATATATCAAAACTGTTAAAAAAAAAACCAAAAAAAGATTATGGTTTCAAATAGCACATTATTTTAATCAAAGCAAAATTTAATAAATATGTCTTAAAATTATGAATAGTTTTTCTCACCATTCTACTTTTTGAAATATGTAGATCTCTTGAATAAATGAATATTAATCTGTTCAAGAGCCTTGCAAAATCATGAATTGAATCTGCAATTTAGGCTTGCGAAGGCTTAATCAAAACATTGCTTACTGTTAAAAACTATATTTTCTTTAGGTATACATGCACCTATATTTAGGACTTGAAACATTGAAACTTATAATTTTAATGTAAAAATTTATAAAAGGATATGTTCAACTTTGAGGCATCTTCTCTCTACCACAGGAAGAAAATACCCTCCTACTCAATTTACCAGAGGAATTAACAATTCCTCCAGCGTAACAATCTATAAACATTCTGTGAAACCCTGTGAATCTAATTATTAATTGGAATCATGCAAGATACATTGATTTGTATTCAATTAAATCTAACAAAAATAATCTAGTTCTGAAACATGTTCAAAAAAGGGTCAACTAATACTAATAATATAGATTTGTCAGTGACTTCAATGTCCTATTTCAGAATAAAGAAATGAAACGTTTCAATGTAAAATAACAAAAATCATAAAATACAGATGTAACAGAATATGGCTTCAAAGTAAATAATATAAGTCTTTGGTTTGTTACTTGAAAAACATTTGTGTGAACTTTCTCATCCTCTAACTAAATAATGAAGACAATAAAGCTGGGTTCATTAATCTTAGTGATAATATTCAATTATGTTGGAGATGCATATCATGCAAACTATATTAATCAGTTCAAATTCGATAATGTTATAATTTGTTCAACCTCAATTACATTCACATTTTTTTTATTAATGAAGAAATTTTAGATAGATAACTAATGTAAAATATAGCGGTGTATGGTATATGAACATAAAAAAGGAAAATAAATTATATCTAAAGCATATTACACATTCAATAAAAACTCAATATATACATTTAAAATAAACGAATTATAAAATTAAAGCTAACATGCAATAACTAACAAAAGTGGAAATATAAAAATGATAAAAGATAATGTTTTTCAAAATTGCTAAAATAAAATAATTAAACCCCACTTTTGTTAGGTGTTTGTTTTTTCGCTCTTAATTCAATCAACTTAAGTCCGTGACGAAATTAGGTTTTGATTCTGTGCAAAACAATTTTTACTATCGCTCAATGAAATAGCTGCCGTCATTTGCCTATATTCTTTCATGAACCCTAGAAATTGAATGTATGCTAGTGTACTGATAGATTGAGAATTGAAAAAAAATTCATTGGGTAAGATTAGTGAAGTATTTAAATGTTTCGTGTCATTCATAAGTGAAGCTCTGTTTAGTAATATTTTTATTGTTAGGGGGATCTAGCTAGTGCATCATACTTTTGGTCTTTCTATTGGTAGAGTTACCAAAAAACTTTTGTTCTAGCAGATAAGAGCATGATATCGTTGGATAATTTAAGACTAACTGAAAAATTTCATATGGGTTTTGCCCACGGCTGTTCTTGTAATAAAATTGCAGAAACTAAATAATTTCCCAAGTCAATTAGCTAATATTTGATGAAATAGTATTGGACAGTTAATATATTAATTACTAACGATTGATTTGTTAGATGCTTGACCAGGAATACCGATGATACTATTTATTCAAGTTATGAAAAAATCATAAATTGAACATTGAAAGCCTCAAATTATCCAACAATTTCAATCTCAGTCATGAAAGCCTGCATCATTATTAAATGAAGATTTCTTGAAGTGATACAATATTAATATAATATTATACCCAGAAGTGTATGATACAAAAAAATCCGCACATGTTCTGTGCGAAAATGTGACTTCCTTGAAAGGAAGGTGAAAAGTGCAATATCACAAGTATCGGCAGGATTTTCAATCCAATTTCTTTACATAATCATTCTCTGGAAGTTTATCCCAATCAAACTCACTCTCTCCATTCTTGACACTCAACTCTCCCAAATGTTTAAATCTGTTTTCGAAATCTGCATCTCTGGACTTAACCTTTTCAAATCTTTCCATCAGGAGTTTTTTAGCATATTTGTACAATTCTATATCTAAATTGTTCAAAGTAGCTATTTTAGTTGCCTGGGTAGGTGTCAAAGATGGTATTGTTGAACTGGAAACAGTGGAATTATTTTGTTCAAAAGGTATAGCAAATCTGAGGTTGAAAGTCTCTTCAAAAATGTACTGCGATATTTTTTGATATTCTGTGAGTCCAAAAAGGCCATTGATCTCAAGTTACGCTTTGCACTTGCTAGCATTATTCGATCTCTATCAGATTTTGTCATGTAGTTCTTATCATAACAACCTACTAGAGATAAATCAGCTAACATTCTTGTTTGCCTGTTTATTGCTAAATTCGACTCGCAATCGATGAAATCATCAATTTCTACCCCTTGCCATGTTTCACCAATATAGCAAGGTGGTATTTCTTCATCTGTAGCTGGTCTTCCATTACAGGTGTGAAGGGACCCTACGAATAAAAAAAAAACAGTAATTTCAAAGATATCTGAAATATCAGCAGAAATAACTACCTTTCCATGTGGCCCCTCGTTGCACATGTCTGAATTCAGAGAGATACCTTGAAATAGGTTCTCTAAGCAAGGTTATATAAAAATATCTCCTTTTAATTTGTGTTCCTTCAATTTCATCTAATTTTCCATCAACACAATTTGTTAATTCGGTCCAGTCAGCGTGCAATCCACATTTCCAACCTGTGGTGTATCTACTAAAAAGCCAACTTTGATTAGAATGTGGCCTAAAGCAATAACACCGTTTTCTTGTGAGCGGGCATGTGCATGGTCTCTGTAAATCTAAATCATGAACCAAATGTTTTCCGAAAGATGTTCCACCTAAAATTTGTTCTTTAGATTACGAAACAAATTTATTTTTAACTGCTCACCTGTTTTCTGCATGTGAAGAAACACCATAACATCATGCGAATCCATGTCAAAAGTAAAATCATCATTGAGCATATCTTCATAGCTAAGTCCTACTTTTGTGCTATAAATATGTGCTAAGGGTTTTCCAATGTTGTCTTCTACTACTGATATGGGCAACTCCCGAGAACTAAGGGCACATACCTTAAAATGAATGTTTGATTGAGACATTCGAAAGATATTTTATATACAAATTATGTATACACCTTCTCTATTCTATTCACCTATTTCTATTTCAATTAAATAATGAAACAAAGAATGAACAGACATAAACAGTCATTTGAATAAATGCTGTGAAAATTATGAATTTACCTTATCTGGACAATAATAACCAAATCCTAAGATTCCGAAAACGGCTAACACTAGGCAAAAAAATGATATTCTTTTCAACTTGGAAGATTTAGGTTCCATTTGTTTTATTTCGTAGACACCATTAGGAAGAAGGAGTGCGATATCGCTATCAATACATTGCACTGATACGCTCTTTAGATTCTTCATTATTCATCGCATTCCCGATAAAAAGCACGTCCGTTTTTATTTACTAAAATTAAAATCAAAACAAAATATCTTCATCCCATCGAGTAGGTAGGTCGATTTCGATTCAATTTTTTCTATGGGGTAATAACCTATTCTATGTTCTTCCTTCAACCACAAAATATCTAGGATAGATATTCTGTGCTTCAACAACTCTTTCATTTTTTTAGAAAATGTAGTTCAAGATATACCGAAGTAGTTCAAATTAAAAATTTTGGATTTTGAAATTAACCTTCATTCCAAACTAATATAAAATCATACCATTCAACTATTTATACTTCATATGAAATATGAATATGAGTCAGGGATTAAAAATTTTCAGATTGTTACCAATCAAAGGCACCTTATCCAATTTCCAAACAAGGGAATATGCTTTCAAAAGTAATTTGAAGATTAAATGGGTAAGGCCTGAAAAAATACCATGTTTTGCTCCTGAAAAATCAGGAGATCTCGAAAGGTTTCCCCAAATAGATAAAACTCAAATTCGAGAGGAATTCAAACATTGTAAAGAACTGGAAACAGCGAATGATTTAGTTAAGAAATTATTCTCATATGAATATGCTCCTAGACGATTAACTGTTGGATATGTTGTAAACAAAACTGCAGATAGAATAAGGAGACATGAGCATGATTATGGTTCTCACGAGGTAACCATCGCAAAGTGGACTGGTGTGATCCGAGCTTGGCAAGAAACCATGGAACGATTTCCTCGTAATAAAAGACTAAAGGTTCATTTGAAGGAATTGATTGACAAAAGAAAAAAATATCTCAAATATTTGCGTCGTTGGGATTATAAAAGATTTGAATGGTTGCTAGAAAACTTAAATTTGTCGTACAAGCCTATGCCATTAGATGTTCATTGGATTACAAGGAAAGATTCCTTGAGAAAGCTCACCGATGAGTATTGTGATAAAATTAAGAAAGAAAAGTTAGATAAATTAAAAATTCAGTTAGAGGCAGAACAACCAGCTTTTTTGGAAGAAAAAATTCGTACTCTGGAGTTTATTCGGGATGAAGAAAAAGCTTGTGGAATTGAATCAACAATCAGTCAAAAAGAAATTGATGATGTGAAAAAACAGCTGGAAGAACTGGAGAAAAAGATCATGGAAAGAAGACAGAAACTAGAAGAGATAGAAGAATGACCACTTAATTTTCTTTGAAAACATCATTTTATAAAACCAATAAATAATTAATTTCAGTTTCATTCTTTTATTGTAGTTGTAGATGTTGGTAGTTACGAGACATTCTGACATTTGTTATTAAGATTTGAAATTAATTAATTTCCAAACTGTTATATTTTTTAAGTGAAGATTAACATCAAAATATTGAAAAAAAATCAGTCACATAATTGTGACATGACCATTAATTTTAATAGTCTAAACCAGTAGATGTACTGAAAATTTTGACACTATTTAATTTCAAGAAGTTTTATGTACTACATATCTACTAGAAATAAAGCTTATTATTATTATTATTATGTTTCTAATCATAGTATATTATAGAAGTTGGGAATTTTTGATTGGTAAATTCCAGAGGTGAATTCTATTTTCCCCACTTTAGATTCTCTATCTTTGTTGTGCGTTGTTAAAGTTCAGCTTTTCTGCCATTGGCATCTCTTTTTATGCTACTAGGAACTAGGAAATCTATCGCGATACTCAGCACAGTTGTCAGTGGCGCTAGTGTCGTATTTTGCCGAAGTAAATTGAACGTCTAGTGAAAAGTTCTGTTCCAAGCGTCTGATTTTAACATTATTTTGTGTGAGGAGGCAATTTGTAAGGATTTTTTTTACATATTTTCATTTTCTTGTTTTTTAACTATTGAATATGGAAGATTTTAGGTTATATATTATGTAGTTCCTTGATGGAATGACTCCCTGCAAATAAAAATCTGCGCTGTATTCGCATAGCGAACCTGTTCAATCAAACCACTGCAAGTACTTTTTGTTGTAGAGGGTAACTTCATATTTAACATTGACCAGAACAATCAGATGTCCCTAGATAGGATAAATTCAGAAGCTCACTTGAATCTATGGTAACTTTGTGAAGGAGGATTGGTAGGTTAAGGGGTCATAAGGTAAGTTTCCCAATTCATTTGAAAAACACGATTTAATCTAGTGTAATATATGTTAGACAGAATGTCTGTCTGCTCAGAGGAAAATAATATAGTTCTGAGCTATTCAGATACTGAACTTGTTCCTTCTCCGGTTGATGAACATGAGAAGGATATTGCAAGTCCACCAGAACCCATGCATTTGACTGCTGAAAGTGAAATACTTGAAGACAAACAAAGTGACATAAAAACAATTGAATCACAAGATAATGACATTGCTGAAGATGAACAAGCAAACACTAAACGAAGTAGAGAGTTGAAATCTTTACTAGCTTTGTCAAAAGAGGCAAACCTTGATGTTAATATTTCTCACAAAAGAAAGACTTTGGACTCCTTGAAAGTGAAAGAACCAGCATCAACGCCCGCTAAAGTTACCCCTGAAAATGATGTAAAGAAAATTAAAATCGAAAAGTTCCCAATCACCGCAGAGAGTGAAATTGAAAGTATGGCTGGAGACAGTAATAGTGCAATGAATGATTCGAATGCTGAAAAACCTAAGGAAGAGTTGGATGTTCCAGAGGAAAGAAAGAACATAAGGGATGTTAAAATGTTCAAGGTAAATCTTCGTGTTGAAAGTTATCATTTTGTTGTGTTGAATACATAAAGATATCTTTCTTCGATAGCCGAACAAGGACATTTTCTGTTGGAGATGCCACAGAGAAGGAGTGAACATCGCTTGTGAAACATGTCCTAGGTCATACCATCAAAAATGTTTGAAGCAGACAATTTCCGATGTCAACAATTGGCCTTGTCCTGAGTGTGTCGCAATTCTGAAAGCTGAAAGTACCCAAACTAGGTATGGCTTTCAAAAATGTTAATATTGTATATCGGATTCTTATTGTTTCTCTTTTAGATCACCTGCAATGAAAGGAATGACACTGGAGCATCTATGTAGCCTTCTTAAATTTGCTGTTAAGAGGATGATAGAGTGCAATGGGGTAAGATGAGTGATGACATTTTTTTGTATTTGTATTTTCTATACCTTCTGTTTTTCTTTGAAACTCCTCAGAAGTTATTTAAAGCTTGGGAGAGTTAAAAGGATGGGTGTGTTCTGTGTAGGCATTGTTATAGTGTCCCAATAGCATCTTACACAGAACATTCTTAATTTTTTCCCAACAGTGAATATCTCTGCAAGTTCTCCATACCAGAATTGCCATATGGCCCGAGTTTGTAAAGTTCCTTGTATATCGCCCTTTTCTACCAACAAAAGACATGGGGGTTGATTCATAACCCTATGAACTAAAATTCTTAAGTTTCAGTTGTTTCGTTGTGTTTTATAACATACATTCCGAAATTTCTTGCACTTTGATTCTAAATTTGGTTAAGAAATTAGACCACAGATTGTGGCTTCCATATCTTAAGAATTGACTTAGAATCTCCCAATTTTGCGAAATATTCAGTCCCAAATTTCTTTACAGTCTGAACCTTTCCACCACCCTGTCAATGATAAACTATTTCCTGAATATAAAAAATACATAGTACAACCCATGAACCTCACACTGCTGGAGAAAAACATAAAGGACAATTTATATGGGAGCACTCAGGCTTTCGAAGCTGATGCCAAGTGGATATTGCACAACAGTATAATCTTCAATTCCTGTGAGTTTCGACAGAATCCATCTGAATAATTTAGCACTAACAATTTTCGTTTTAAGACCAATCCAAGCTTACAACCAGCGCGAAGATGATCATGAAGATTTGTAAGCAGGAAATGGCAGAGATTGAAAATTGTCCTTCTTGTTACTTGAATGCAAACACTAAGAAGTCTACTTGGTTTGTGGAGGTTTGTCCTAAACCACATATCTTGGTTTGGGCTAAGCTGAAAGGTGAGTTTTTTGCTATATTTTTAATCACAAAACGTAGAATCATCTTAGTTTCGAAGTTAAGAGCTTTGAGAGGTTCAAAATATATTAAAGCTTTCTTAACTCTTCACCACTTTGCTTCTATACTTGGCCCCAAGTAAATCTTCATTATTTGCTAAATAAAAATCTGTTTGAACAAAACATTATCTGTTTAAGTAAAGTAATTCAATGTTTATTCTACACATATTTGTTGTTAAAATCGAGGGTTCAAACTTTATTTTGTACAAGTCATTATCATCCCAAGTTGTGAAAGTAGTTAGTTCCGAATTTTCCAACATCTTCATTCTAACTTTCAGTAAAACATACAACCAGAAACATTCAGTAAAAAGCACAAAACAAATATCCAAATGAATGGATTACAAATGAAATAACGTTTCATTTCTTTATTACAAATTACTGTTCAACTGTGTTAAAAAAAAAGAAATACCACTACACCAGCTTAGAAAGACATCAATTCAATAATTATTCAATTCATTCTAACTTTCAGTAAAACATACAACCAGAAACATTCAGTAAAAAGCACAAAACAAATATCCAAATGAATGGATTACAAATGAAATAACGTTTCATTTCTTTATTACAAATTACTGTTCAACTGTGTTAAAAAAAAGAAATACCACTACACCAGCTTGGAAAGACATCAATTCAATAATTATTCAATATGTTCTGAAAAAATCATAACTTGAACATTGAAAGCCCCAAATTATCCAACAATTTCAATCTCAGTCATGAAAGCCTGCATCATTATGAAATGAAGATTTCTTGAAGTGATACAATATAATATAATATTATACCCGGAAGTGTATAATACAAAAAAATCCGCACATGTTCTGTTCGAAAATGTGACTTCTTTGAAAGAGGAAGGTGAAAAATGCAATATCACAAGTATGGCATGATTTTCAATCCAATTTCTTTTCATCTTCATTTGCGGTGCCTTATCTGGCAGAACCGAGGCCTGATGGCCCATTGTTCCTCCGCCTGTAGAACAAGAGACTCAGTTCCTTAGACACGTCAACAAAAATGTTGCGAGTCGACAGGGAGGGGTCCCTCTCACCATGGAAATGCTGGGTGTAGGGTTTCCTAGGTGTGTTGACCTTAACTCATAAAGGTTGATGCAGTTGAACAGTATATGTTCAACGGTTTCATCTGTGCTCCTGCACCAGCCGGCACCTTGAGCATTTCTTTTCATAATCATTCTCTGGAAGATTATCCCAATCAAACTCACTCTCCTTATTCTTGACACTCAACTATCCCAAATGTTTAAATCTGTTTTCGAAATCTGCATCTCTGGACTTAACTTTTTCAAATCTTTCCATCAGGAGTTTTCAAGCATATTTGTACAATTCTTTATCTAAATTGTTCAAATTAGCTATTTTAGTTGCCTGGGTAGGTGTCAGAGATGGTATTGTTGAACTGGAAACAGTGGAATTATTTCGTTCAAAAGGTATAGCAAATCTGAGGTTGAAAGTCTCTTCGAAAATGTACTGCGATATTTTTTGATATTCCGTGAGTCCAAAAAAGACCATTGATCTTAAGTTATGTTCTGCACTCGCTAGCATTATTCGATCTCTATCAGATTTTGTCATATAATTCTTATCATAACAACCTACTAGAGATAAATCAGCTAACATTCTTGTTTGCCTGTTTATTGCTAAATTCGACTCGCAATCAATGAAATCATCAATTTCTACCCCTTCCCATGTTTCTCCAATATAGCAAGGCTGTATTTCTTCATCTGTAGCTGGTTTTCCAATACAGGTGTGGAGGGACCCGGCGAATAAAAAAATACAGTAATTTCAAAGATATTTGAAATATCAGCAGAAATAACTACCTTTCCATGTGGCCCCACATTGCACATGTCTAAATTCAGAAAGATCCCTTGAAATAGGTTCTCTGAACAAGGTTATATAAAAATATCTCCTTTTAATTTATGTTCCTTCAATTTCATCTAATTTTCCATCAACACAATTTGTTAATTCGATTCAGTCAGCGTGCAATCCACATTTCCAACCTGTGGTGTATCTACTAAAAAGCCAACTTTGATTAGAATGGGGTCTGAAATAATAACACCGTTTTCTTGTGAGGGGACATATACATGGTCCCTGTGAATCTAAATAATGAACCAAGGGTTTTTCGAAAGATGTTCTACCTGAAATTTCTACACCAGAATAACACGAACAAGATAAAAAAGACGGAAATAACACCTTGCTCACACCTTTGTACACAACAAAATAGCCAGTTGCAGTTCAAAATCACACATATCTACGAAAAAAATGTAATTATCAATGTTCATGGAAACATGTTAGAACAAATTTCTGAGACCCCATACTTATTGAAAACTCTTGGCATTAATGTGTTAATGTGTGAAGATGAAACTCTGATTGTGGAATATTGATTAGCTCATTCTTCAAAAAAATTATTCCTGAAGTAAGTGAAAGGTCCTAATATGTCAAAAGATTTTTTTATACACACTCATATACTCCTAACCAAGTATAAGGTCCTCAGTTAGGAGCCCAACATTTGAAGTGTATAAAAATGTGCTTTCATGTAATTTTGCTTGTTTTTAAGTATGTTTCCACATATGCTTTCAGGGTTTCCATACTGGCCAGCAAAGGCAATGTGCACAAATAATTCGAGTATGGTTGACGTTAGATTTTTTGGAGCTCACGATAGAGCTTGGGTACCTTCCAAAGAGTGCTTTCTGTATTCAAGACGTGACCCAAATTCGAATAAACAAAAAAGGAACGACATAATCGAATGCATGAGGGTAAGACGAAAGTTCAACAACCTCCGAATTCCCTACTTTATTAAAATTTGTCTTCTAGGAAGTTGAAGTGTATATTGCAAACATAAAAGCCCTGTATGGGGAATTCAATTACGCCCCTTTCAAGCTTCAATACGACCCAGAGAATGAACTAAAGCAGTTGCTGTTGTTCATTCCTAGATACAAGCCTAATTGTCCTCCACCAAAGAAAAGGTTAAAATCGGTCGAAAGAAAGATAAAGATCAAAAAGGAAGAATTTGAAGGAAATGACAAGGAGTCAAAAGAAGAATCCAGGGAAATTTTGGAAGGTAATTATTGTGAATTTTAAATTTACAACTGGATATATTTGGGAGATGACGTGAAGTGATATATTTTGGAGTATTTAATGTTTCCTTATCATTTTAGGTTACGGTACTGATGACGAAACTATGGAAAATGAAACGCTCGATACTACAAAGAGAAAATTGTTGATGCAGCAAGAACCTACTGCCGTTCCAAACATGGACAAAGATGAATCAGGTTCGTCTAGCAGTGAGGAAGAGGAAGAAGATAATATAGAACCAGAGCTAGATGATGATACCCAAGTTTCGAGCAACGTACTTGATGATAAATCGGCAAGAGGAACAATTCGGACAAGAGGGGGTCTCCACACATTTCCAGGTGAGGAAATTGTTCAATAAAACATTATTTGAAGGAGATTACTCCATCGATCTTTTGCTGGATTGTTTCAATGAACAACTTTCGAATTTTGGTGCAAAAATGGTCTTAAACGTCAGGTAAGCTTAAGACAAAAAAATTATTTCAACAGAGAACAAAATAAATGAAGAAAGATGAAAAACGGACTAGTGGAAATCTAGATAATGAAGCATACTACAGGAGAACAAGCTGTCATTGAAAAAAAAATTAGCAGGCAGACCGGTTTCTGACTTATAACTCTCATAACTCAATGTTAAATGACAACCGAAATGAAATTCAGAGCTGTCATTGAACATTGAATTATGCAGCTCTGATGAAGACTAATAAGCCAGAAACCGGTCTGCGTGCTGAGCATTCATCATGTTAAGGGGCTTTTTTTTATTTCTCAAAGGTTTGAAGTAGATTTATGTTGTTACTTTTCGTGTATATTTGAATTTATGCTTGAAAAGCTCACTATTGAATTTAAAAGTTGATGTTTCCAGTGTTTTTTTATAATTTTCAAACATAAGGACACAAAGAATTTTATTGCATAAGTATTTATTCAGTTTTTTACTTGAAATAAGTTTTATGTATTGGACTAATTCTTAACTATTCCTACAAAATGTTTTAATGAAGCATATTATTATTACTAGTTAGGTTATTAAGGGTTGATGAAAGGAAATGATGTTTGTTATTTTCAATTTGATTTAAAGCAAAGTTGCATTAGTTCTGTACCTGACTATAAATTTGAACAAACACATGAAACTTGATTTTTTATATCAGTGCTTTTCTTGAATTTTAAAGTAAATATACCCTTCCTATAATTTTTTAGTCGCAAGAATTTTTTTAGTATTACATTTATACAGGGTTATTCACGAATACGGCTCCTAAAGAATATTTTTAGGAAAGACACAAGATTCAGGATTGAAATTCTAAAGGTGAGCCTAAAGACGACTTCTCGTATATCTTTTGAAGGTTCTAGGACTTTCGTTTTTTCAAATGGAAGACCCATTTTTTAATTGCATACATAGATTCTCCATTAAATTCTGAGTTTTTTTGATTCCAAAAGTTTGAATTTTCCCGAGACAATTCTCTTTTTGAGGAAATACGAAAAAAAATCTCAAAATTGAACTCTGTTGAAATACAGAAAACTTAGAGATTTTTTTCATTAGAAATTCTTATTTTTGGGAATCTCCGACAAGAAAGGCTGATGCTTCTTTTCCCATAGCGAGATTTTCAGAATATGATACAGGAGATCACAAATTCTTTGTCGAACTTAGAAGTGACGAAACATCAAAAATCGTTTTTTTTCAAAATGGAACCATTTTTTCAAAGCAGTTTCGAAATCTTCGACAAAAAAATAATAGGAGCATACGTCCAAGAATTTTATCCCAGAATGAATATTCTATTCAAATTTTCCTACCATGACAAAAAAGAAATTCTCCAGAATTAAGAATTTGGGGAAATTATCCTAAGCTTTAAAAAATAATGAAAAACTGAACTCGTCTGAACTATAAGAAAATATTTTCTTGATAACAGAGATTTCCAAAAATTTCACTTGACCGCTAATTATTTTCCAGTTGAAAAACACATTCGGAATGAGATTGAAAATTGAAGACAAAATCGTTTTTCCTGAGTATCTCGAAAAATGTCCATTTGGGATAAAAGTTTTGGACGTGTGCTCCTATTATTTTTTGACGAAGATTTCGAAAATGCTTCGAAAAAATGGGGTTCCAATTTGAAAAACCATTTTTTGATATTTCGTCACTTCTAACTTCGACAAAGAATTTGTGACCTCCTGTGTCATATTCTGAAAATCACGCTATCGGAAAAGAAGCATCAGCCTTTCTTCTCGGAGATTCTCAAAAATGAGAATTTTTAATAAAAAAACCTCGAAGAAGTCTGTATTTCAACAGAGTTCAATTTTGAGATTTTTTTTTCGTATTTCCTCATTTAAAGAGAATTTTCTCGGGAAAATTCAAAATTCTGCTATCAAAAAGACTCAGAAGTCAATGGAGAATCTATTTATGCAATAAAAAATGGGTCTTCCCATTTGAAAAACGAAAGTTGATGTCACTTCCGGAAAAACTGAAATCCTGGAGCCTTCAAAAAATATACGAGAAGTCGTCTCCTTCCTTGAAGCTCACCTTTAGAATTTCAATCCCAAATCTTGTATCTTTCCTAAAAATATTCAATAGAGCCATATTCGTGAATAACCCTGTATACCCTTTCTATAATTTTTTAATCGCAGGAATTTTTTAGTATTACATTTATATAATTTTCAAATTGCAGGGAAGTTGAAAACGTCATCGAGGAGAACATCTGAGGAAAGCATGACCAGGAAGAGAATGTCTCCTGATGAACTTTCCCCTCCTAGCAAAATAGCCAGAAGAAACAGCGATCAGAGCATAAAAAGCGACTCCAGTAGATTGTCATCCATATCAGACAAGATAAATAGGGTTGATATATCAGAGAATGTTGAATTGACTTTAGGAAACACTGCAGATAGTTACATTACCTCAAGTACCGCAGACTTAGAAACCAGAAAGAAACCAGTTCAGGTAGAAGTTGATAACTCTGAATTGTCTATCTCTCCACAAAATAAAACAAAAATCGCAGACAGATTAATGCAGAAGTTATCATCATCCGATGAAGATATCTCACAATGTGATGCGGATAACAAACAAACTGATGGGGAGCTACCAACTGATTCTATATTAGAAAGATACAAGAATCTTGTGAAGAAGAAAAATATGGAATTTTCAAACGTGGAAGCTTCAACTTCTTTTGGTACCACATCAGTTGTTCCAAAAGAAATATGTGTTAGTAGCGATGATATTATTAGTAGTGAGTCTGAAGAGAAGAAGGAAGACACTTCTAAAAGTGATGGTGACATAACACTGCCAAATAGTAATGAAGAAACAAACGTTAGTAAAAAGAACAACGAAATGGATATATCATCAACGGAAAATTTGAAGAATGATATGAAAAAACAAGTTGTTGAAAATGTTGTGAACATAAAAGAAGCAGCAGGGGGTGAAACAGATGCTGTTGAAGAAGAACAAATTGAAGAAACAGTTTCGATGGAAGACGTATCTGAAGAAAAAAATATATCCGAGGAAGGTAAGTTATTTAAGTTTTTATCGGTTAAATTTTTTTTTTGCTAATTTTATAAAATCACCAGATGAACCAGTTACTTCATTAGATGTAAACAAAGAGAAGGTCACTTCAAAAGAAAACGATAATATCCTGATAATGGAAAAAGATAACACTTCTCCTCCGGAAACGAGTTCAAAATTTGAGCAAAAATCATTGAAGGAGAATGAGAGTGAAAAAAAAGTTACTCCAAAAATATTTGAAAACATCATGGACAGTAATGACCAAGTTAAATTGGGAGATATTAAAGCTGTTGACAGTAAGATATCGGAAAAACCTGTTATAAAGCCAAGCACCAAAAAGACATTCGTAGAGGCCACTGCAAAAAATGTAGGGAAGACAAAATCGACGCCAGGAATACAGATTAAATCTAAACCATTAGTTACTAACACAGTGGAAATGAAACAAGTCAATTACAAACCCAAAGTGAGCAATATTGTTGCGGTGCAGAAGGATATGACGGTGAATGATGGTAGAATGTCCGATTCTCCTAAACCAAGATTAGAAGGGAAAAAAATAATCACCTACAGTAGAAAGGATCGCAAGTCTATAGAGGTGAAAAGGAAGGAGTCTCCGGTCATTGAACAGGTGAGAAATAGGTTACTACAGTTAAATTTTCATTTTGAAATTTGGACTTTGTCTGAGAATGTGCAACAACTTTGAATCCTTCTGATTCTTACTTTTCTATCTTTTTTAGCATCATATGTTTTAAATCAATATTGAAGCTAAGATCAATCTGTATGCAAATGTTTTTAGTATTTCTTCTGCTAGACAGTTTCTTTTATAATCAGAAAGAATTATAAGATTATGATAGTTTTTATTTCAATCCGGGAGCACTATTCAATTCGTACAGCTTCTTCAACAAAAGATATCAAAACATTCATTTTGAGATAAAAGTCTTGGACGTATGCTCCTATTATTTTTGACGAAGATCTCTAAAATGCTTCGAAAAAATGGGGTTCCAATTTGAAAAAACGAATTTCTGATGTTTCGTCACTTCTAACTTTGACAAAGAATTGGTGACCTCCTGTATCATATTCTGAAAATCACGCTATTGGAAAGAAGCATCAGCCTTCTCGGAGATTCTCAAAAATGAGAATTTTTAATGAAAAAACCTCGAAGTTGTCTGTATTTCAACAGAGTTTCAATTTTGAGATTTTTTTTTTGTATTTCCTCATTCAAAGAGAATTTTCTCGGGAAATTCAAACTTTCTGAATCAAAAAGACTCAGAATTCAATGGAGAATCTATTCATGCAATAAAAAATGGGTCTTGAAAAACGAAAGTTGATGTCATTTCCGGAAAAACCGGAAGTCCTAGAACCTTAAAAAAATATACAAGAAGCATCTTCTTACTTGAAGCTCACCTTTAGAATTTCAATGCTGAATCTTGTGTCTTTCCTAAAAATATTCTATAGAGCCATATTCGTGAATAACCCTGTATATAATCTGTTTCCATTTTACCTTTCAGTGTTGGGGTGTAATATTAATTAAAATAAATATGTGAGAAAAATTCACAAGTATATCGAAGACACAACAATTGACAAAGTCTTACTACTGTTTTTTACTGTATTGTGCAAAATGATTCATTTTAAAAAGTTTTACTTCTGGTTAAAAAAAAAAAAGGAGAACCTAAAACACTACATGTTGAATTTCAGCCTACGGATTCGAATTCGAGTGATGACCAGGAGCTTGTATTAGACGATACGCAAATAGATGAAACAAATATAAGAAATATCATTCACTCATCTCTCAATAATGTAGAAAACATCAAAAAAACATTCAAAGAACCTGTGATGGACGAAGTAAAAACGCCAAAAAGAAAGTCACAAAACGTTTCGGAAGAACCGCAAAGCAAAAAAACCAAAATCACCAAAGACGAAAGAGAACCCATCGAAAAGAAGGATGCCCATTTCAAAATCGTGCCGATCCAACATATTCTGAACAAAAAAAATCGACCAGAAATCCCCCCCGGAACAGCAGAAGGTTCCTAGCGACACTCCTATTCTCTTGAAAAAGTTATCGCTACCTATGAAAGGTCCCGCAAGTCATACTCCTGCTCCGCAACCACTTGAATGTGTCGAAATAAAAAGCGAGCCCGAATCTGAAGAGGATATGCAAGAAACGGAATACATGGAAGCTAAACGGCAGTATATGTCGGCGTTAAATATATCGGAAAAGACTGAAGAAGTGGCAATGCCGAAAAAGAATGAGATCAGAACTAGATCTAAAACAGAAGAGATGGGTAAAGGAAAACAACTCGATAATTTGAGTAAGGTAAGTGTACATCTGAGTGAGAGCCCTGATTTTAATCATAAGAGAAACTTATGCCCCCTTGCACCGTTTTCTGGTTAAGACAGACTTATCTAAGGCGCCCTTTAAATTTGAGTCAGGCTTTTCCCAGCCTTAACGGATCGGATCTTGCACCGCATAATGTAATAGAAACGACTTTGTTAAGCATGCGCTAAGCAATGCCAAATCTGGCAACACTGTATAAATCAGTGAATTTGTTTGTTTTGACATAGAAATGCGATATGACCATATGGTTTTGTGTCAGCACTAAGTACAGCAAAGTAAGAAGAACACACGAATTCATAGACAAACAAGATATTTTTGTCTATGCATTTTCCTTTTCAGTATTCTGATTCACAGAACGACAAATAGGTACTTTGGGCCGCTGATGAACAGCACAGTACAAACCTATTTTTTTATTTGAAGCAAAGGATTGATTTGATTTCAACAATTCTTATTTGTAACTTGACTGACATAATTCTCTACCTGTGGAATATCAATCGAAGTAATACTTTTCACATTCACAAGAGTAAATAGTACCTGCAGAATTAATAATTACATGGGTACAATCAATTGCTCCAAAATAACAGGAGGAAATCCAGCAATTTGGTAAAATTGGGTTTGGGTGGAACGTAATTCTGCTTCTGTCCGAGGCATTTTTATGAATACTGAAACTCGACCAACTATTCTTGATACTGTAGATTCGTGGATTTTCATCAAATCGGCTACAGCCAATAAATGTCCTGCTGATGCGTAGAATCGCAGGCACGTAAGGAGTTGACTCATCAGTGATACACTCTGATTCCTACAATCATCAACGCTTAAACTCCCTTCTTTGAGGTTTGACATCATCATACATAAGATATATAGGTACTTACATATCACTTGGCAATTCTGAATCCTCCTCAATAAATCTCAGCAGTTGCAGAGCAGTTTTTTTGGTCAACCGAAATCGCCGAAAAAATGCGAATTCGTCCATATCATGGTAGTGATCGGCCCTATTCAATACTAGACTTCTACAAAAGCCATAATCAATGATATATAATATGTCCAAATCATCCCCATATAGATCATCAATTTTATATAATAAAGTTCTATCCGTAATAATTATTAAATTCACGCAATCAAAAACAACACGTCAAAACTGAAGTTCGTTTTTGACTTTATGAATATTTGAGACGGGCTAAAGTCTTGCTTAAGCCATGAATATTCGCAGCTTAAAATAATCATTACTTATTAGGCACTTAAACTGCGGTGCAAGAGAAACGACGGCTCAAACCTAACTTCAAATCTAAGTTGGACTTATATTTTATGGTTAAAGAATTAATTCACTCTTCCTGTAGGTCATAGATGAGGTAGCGACCACTTTCAGTGCCAAACACGAGACGCAAAAGAAAACAATAGAAAAAAGAACAGCAATCAACCTGCGCCTACTCCTCAGACCTCTGAGGAAAGAAGAAAAGTCCCCGCTCAAGAAAACGGCGAGATTTTCGTCAAATCTTTCGCGAAAATGACTCAACAACCGCAGCAAGTGCGGACCCCTCAGCAGAGGCCACAACCGCAACCAAAATCCAAGCCGAGCTCCTTGAATAACAAAACTGCTGCCCTCCAAACTGTACGTCGAGAAGTTCCCTCCAAATCGAACATCAATGAGCCGGCGCCCCAACCGACGCTCACAAGAATCGCATCGACGCCAATATCCAGTTCTAACACGTCAAATACCATCACCACATCTTCTACGTCGACCAATAAAACGCTGGAATCCCTAAGTTCGTCTGGTAATGTTTTGATTCTGACTCAACCAGGTGTTATTCTTCCTACCAGTCAACAGTTGACTTACAATACGGGAAGTTTTGTCACTTTCGTTCCTAGTCAGCAAAACATGGCCATGATGCAAACCCAACAGGTTATCAATGCTGTAATGGCTCCTACTCTGCACCAGAGTGATAATGTGTCGCAGCCTCATCCGAACCTGGAGTTGAATAGGTAAGATGTACCAAATTTCTATATTTGAATCGTTTGGAGATATACAATTAATTTAGTAGGAGTGACTGCGGTGATTAGGTTTTTTTTTCTTGATTGAAATGGCTCGAGAACATTAGGAATTTCAGATATCCATATGGAAGACTATTCAGGTATCCACTTCACTTGCAACAAAAATATTATATTGATATGGTCCGTGAATCTAAGAGAACTGGCCCATGTTTAGCCTTCCGAAATTTAGACGAATATTAGACGAATTGTTTTGAAATATCTGTTGTCAAGAAAATATTTTCTTATAGTTCAGACGAGTTCAGTTTTTCTTTATTTTTTAAGCTGGATAATTTCCCCAAATTCTTAATTCTGGAGAATTTCTTTTTTGTCATGATAGGGAAATTTGAATTTTCAGTAATGAAATTGTTACATGTTCTGTTAATTATTGTTTCAGAAGCATTAAAATTATTACAAATTATTTTTTCTGCATTCCTGAGAATTTTTTACGTTGACTTCACTAATACTCAAATTGAGGACTTTAAACCAAATGTTGCTCTCGCATTACAGATGATAATTCAAGAACTTAACTCGTATGAACTACAGAAAATATTTTCTACATAACAGAGATTTCCAAAAATTTCACTTGACCGCTAATTATTTTTCAGTAAAAAAACTTTCTAACTTTGACAAAGAATTTGTGATCTCCTGTATCATATTCTGAAAATCACGCTGTCGGAAAAGAAACATCAGCCTTTCTTCTTGGAGATTCTCAAATTGAGAATTTTTAATGAAAAAACCTCGAAGTTGTCTGTATTTCAACAGAATTCCATATTGAGATATTTTTTCGTATTTCCTCATTCAAAGAGAATTTTCTCGGAAAATTCAAACTTTTGGAATAAAAAAAAACTCAGAATTCAATGGAGAATCTATTTATGCAATAAAAAATGGGTCTTCTCATTTGAAAAATGAAACTTGATGTCCTAAAACCTTCAAAAAATATACGAGAAGTCGTCTTCTTACTAGAATTTCAATCCTGAATCTTGTGTCTTTCTTAAAATATTCTATAGAGCCATATTCGTGAATAACCCTGTATATAGAGGGTCAACCGTCAGCAACATGAAATGGCCACTTAGAAATGTCTCCTACCATTCCTTACTAATATACAGGATGATTTATTCATTCTGAATGAAATTTCATTTGACTATATTTTCGGTATTGTATATAAGAATTGAATGATTTTTTCAGAATATGTAACACTTTTTAGCATTTGGTTGGATTTTGGATACCGAATATCATATTCCATGTGTCGTACTCTGAAAAATCAATCTCTAATTTTTTTTACATTTATTTGAAATGCGTTAACACAAGAATATAATTAAATCATTCAAATTTTTGACAAATCTCTGAACGTATTTTAATGGTAAAAAAATCTGAAGATACAGGAACATTATGAGAATTTATTATTGTCATTCCAACCTGAGAAGCTGAAAACGTTCGGGTATGTGACAAAACTGTGAATGAATGAATTGTATTGTTGTGTTCATGCACTTCGAATTTATGTAAAAAAAAATTAAAGAATGGCCTATGCCTATGCCTATAGGGTGGTCATTTTCATATCAGCAGTCAAAATTGATTTTTCTGAGTACGGCACTGAAAATAAAAACATTCGGTATACATAATCCAATAAAATGCAAAAAGTGTTACAAATTCGGAAAAAATCATTCAATTTTGATATAACTATACCAGAAATATAGTTGAATGAAATTTGGGTCAGAATGAATAAATCGTCCTGTATATTGGCAAGGAAGATGGAGACATTTCTGAGTGGCCATTTCGTGATTCTGATGGTAGACCCTATATATGGAAGGAGTATGTGAAGTTCCTCGTGGGACACCCTGTAAAAAAAACATTTTCTTTCTAATAAAATTTCTTCATTGAATCATGAAGTTATAGGATAAGGAAATGTAGAGAAAAAACAAAATATTCAAACCCAAAACTGGATGTCACTTCTTTCCC
>CM076610.1:43971067-44108458 GCA_038502775.1 Hippodamia convergens
ATGAGGTCAACGGAAAAAGAATTTAAAAATCAATATTGCTGTTCAGATATATCGATCGATACTTAAATTAATGTTCAGGGATGTCAGATTTCGATGTTTTAAAGTACTACATTCCAAAATTGAAAGAGATTAAAAAGGAATCTGCATGTCATGTTTTAAATCGCTTCTTTTTCGAGCATTTCGGCCGTCTTCGTGGATTAGTTCTCCACGTTTCGCCAGTTCGAGTGTTGGTATCTTCAGGAGTTATATTTCAGAAGACGTGAATTTGAACTGCCTGAGTGTACCAATGTTTTTGAATTTGATAGAGTAAACAATTATGAATACATTCGTATTTTTTCAAATCGTTGCTCGTCAAAATACTTTCCAAAATATCAAAAAAAAAAACTGAAGAAAAAAGGGAGATAAGAATATTCGGTATCTTGTTTGTTGTTCCTATTCTAAATATCTTAAGCACAAAACGTTTTCACATTTTTGAAGTCGAAGATTATGGAAATATTGTACATTTCTAGAATTTTGAAAATTCGTCACAGGGTGTTCCAAATGTTGGGTCGAAAATTGGGATAAAGATTTGCTCATAACTTTCGTTTTTTTAAATTAGAAACTATTTTTTTTTTGATTGCGTTAGATTCTGCGAAGAAAAATGATGATAATATTCTAACATGTTGATGCTCCTAAAATTAATAATTCTTGAGTTATTTAGGATTTTCTGATTTTATGTCGTACGTAGCGTCAAATTCATGAAATCTGTTTCAATCGACAATGATAAATGAATAAGAAAAGAGGTGTGTCACTAGTGATAAATTGAATAATTTTTCTTCTATGACCAAGGTCATTGTTGACATGAAACATATTCTATGAATTTGACGCTAAACGACATGAAATCAGGAAATCCTGAATAACTCAAGAATTATTAAATTTAGGAGCATTAACATTTTGAAACATTATCATCATCTTTCTTGGTACAATCCAATGCAATCATAAAAAAATAGGGTTCTAATTTGAAAACATATAAGTTATGGACCAATCTTAACCCAATTTTTGACCCAACATTTGGAACACCCTGTGACGAGTTTTTCAAAATCCGAAAATGAACAATATTTCCACTGTCTTCGACTACAAAAAATGTGGAAAACGGTTTATGCTTAAGATATCTAGATTAGAAATTAAACAAACGTAATACCAAATACTTTCTTTCTCTTTTTTCCTTCCGTTTTTCCTCGATATTTTGGAAAGTATTATGAAGAATGCAACGATTTGAATATGAATGTATTCACAATTGGATACGCTATCGAATTCCTAAAGAAAAAAAATTGAAACAAATTTTTTTTTTATTGGTTTTTTCATTTCCTGTATAACTGAAAGTGGTCAGGCTGCGAGAATATTTAAGATCGATAGATAATGTCAAACAATATCATAATCCCAATTTTTAGATTTCAAATAGGTCCAGTTCTCCAGAAACGCCTAATAAGCCATCGAACTTGGTACACCCTGTATATACTCAGGCGGCAATGAAATTTCGATAGCAACGGTAAAAAGTACTGAAAAATTTGTTTTTATTTCGAGAACGTTGTCACAATACTTCGGAAGTTATAGCCAAGTGTAATAATTTTCCAAATTACCAAATCACAACAATAACATGTTGATTACTTTTTTTATCTCTTTCAATTGAGGAGTTGTACCAAATCAACGAAATCTGACCACTCTGTACTTGTCTCACTGTTACTCCCAAAGACCTTTTATCCTAATCCTTTATGATAAGACTATGGTTACTCCCGTGATTCATAAAGTCATTTTGTTTTTTTTTGATATTCCACCAGAAAGTGTCTCTTCTTAGAGTATTCATCTCAAATTGAAATAAAATTTTTTCACTCAGGGTTTATTTTTTTTTTTTTGTTTATGTGCCAACAATTTCGGTAAAACGTTAAATTTTGTCTGAATAGCAGTAATTTCGAAAAACTCTCTACGACGGTCCATCATATTTCAGCCAGATTTCAAGATGAATGTATGAAATTCACGATTTATATGGAATTTAAATCAGAAACCAGATATCTTAGCATTTTCATGCATTCATCTCAAAAAATTGACATGGAAAATCAATCTTTCATCCTGACTTCTAAAATTTGCTGCGCATTAGACAAAATTGTACGGTTTAGCTAAACATTCAACTTAAGGCGACGATTTCGATTGACTTTGGTTCTTGGTTGGTTCATGGATTGGTCCGTCAGTTTTGGACCAACTGCATTCGAATGACATATTGGTGACGTCTCGAATCAGCTGTTTCGCCGAAATTTGAACCGCGGTTCGTTTTGACATTGTCATTTATGAACCGAGCGGTCAAACGTTAACCAACCAAAACAGCCATTCGAAATCGACTTTATACTCCAATAAAAAAAGTTCTCACGTGAAAATCAAGGAATTATAAAAGAAGAAAATGTTAGGCGTAGCATATCCTCTCAAACGTTGAGGATATTCATAGCCCCTTTCACCTTTTAACTTAATGCCTGTGTTTCGGTTCAACCATAGAGTAACCATTTGGATTATGGTATCCCGTAACATGTTCAACAATTACATTATTCAGGTTCTGCCAGAATTCATCAACAAATCGAAACTTTTCGATGATGTATCTGTTGAAGTGAAACACGTGCAAAAATGTTCCACCTTAAGCTCAATCCAGATGTCCTACTAACGATTCTTCACTAACAGATATGATTTTTTTTCAGTTATGAGCGAGTCGCTGGGCAGCAGGAATATTTCACATCGTGTGGACTCTACGTGCTGATAAAACTAAGAAGTGTGTGGTGTTCAGTGAATCACGTTTCTTCTCAATCAGATCGAACGCTAGAGTCGCGATACGCGAAATGTGAATCCGATCATCTTTAGACCGCGGAATCGTAAGATTCAAAATGTGTTTTGGTTTCAAACACAATCCGTTAGTTAACCTTCAAACGCGGAATCGTAAGATTCAAACACCATCCGTAAATCTGTAGACCGCGGAATCGTGAGATTCAAAATGTGTTTTGGTTTCAAACACAATCCGTAAATCTGTAGACCGCGGAATCGTAAGATTCAAACACAATCCGTGAATCTGAAGACCGCGGAATCGTAAGATTCAAAATGTGTTTTGGTTTCAAACACAATCCGTAAATCTGTAGACCGCGGAATCGTAAGATTCAATCACAATCCGTAAATCCGTAGACCGCGGAATCGTAAGATTCAAACTGTGTTTTGGTTTCAAACACAATCCGTTAGTTAATTTTCAGACCGCGGAATCGTAAGATTCAAACTGTGCTTTGGATTCAAGCACAATTCGTTGATCTTCAGAGGTGAAATCGTATGACACGAACTCAATGCGCCATTCAATGAAAGCGGTATCATAAGACAATGAGATAATCTTAAAAGCGGAAATCGAAAAAGTAAGAGACAAACACATTGAGCAAATTCTCGAGAGAAGAATCGTGAGATACCATTACAAAATAGGAAAATTGTGAAAGCGGAATCGTTAAATACGAACACAAAATGCGGATTTATAAGACACAAAGACAATACGTAAACATTTTAAAAACGAAATCATTAAATGCAAACACAATGTGCAAATCCTCAAAGACTAAATCGTGATCTACGAACGCAATGCGCAAATCTTTGAGAGCTTTAAGATACAAACACAATGCGGAAATCTCAAAAGCGGTATCGTTAAAAAAAACACATATAAATATAAAGAGGCGAACTCACAAGATACAAACACAATGCGTTTATTTTAAGAGCGGAATCGTAAGATACGAAAACTAAGCGCAAAACTTCAAAAGCGGTATCATTAAATGAAAACACAATGCGCAAATATAAAGAAGCGAATTCGCAAGATACAAACACAATGCGTCAAATTTTGAGAGCGGAATCGTAAGATACCAACACAATGCGCAAAACTTTAAAAGCGGTATCATTAAATGAAAACACAATGCGCAAATATCAACAATCGAAATCGTAAGATACAAACACAATAAGCAAATCTAAAAAAGCGGAGTTGTAAGATACAAACACATTGCGTAGAAATATAAGATCAGAATAGTAAAATAGAAACACAATGCGGAAATCTCAAAAGCAGAATCATAATATACGAGCGCAATACGCAAACCCTCAAAAGCGGAATCGTGAAAAACAAATACAATGCGCAAATCTTCAAAAGCGGTATCGTTAAATGAAAAACACAATGCGCAAATATAAAGAAGCGAAATCGCAAGATACAAACACAATGCGTCAAATTTTGAGAGCGGAATCGTAAGATACCAACACAATGCGCAAAACTTTAAAAGCGGTATCATTAAATGAAAACACAATGCGCAAATATAAAGAAGCGAATTCGCAAGATACAAACACAATGCGTCAAATTTTGAGAGCGGAATCGTAAGATACCAACACAATGCGCAAAACTTTAAAAGCGGTATCATTAAATGAAAACACAATGCGCAAATATCAACAATCGAAATCGTAAGATACAAACACAATGCGCAAATCTAAAAAAGCGGAGTTGTAGGTAAGATACAAACACATCGCGTAGAAATATAAGATCAGAATAGTAAAATGAAACACAATGCGGAAATCTCAAAAGCAGAATCATAATATACGAGCGCAATACGCAAACCTTCAAAAGCGGAATCATGAAAAACAAATTTCAATGCGCAAATCTTCAAAGCGGTATCGTTAAATGAAAACACAATGCGCAAATATAAAGAAGCGAATTCGCAAGATACAAACACAATGCGTCAAATTTTGAGAGCGGAATCGTAAGATACCAACACAATGCGCAAAACTTTAAAAGCGGTATCATTAAATGAAAACACAATGCGCAAATATCAACAATCGAAATCGTAAGATACAAACACAATGCGCAAATCTAAAAAAAGCGGAGTTGTAAGATACAAACACATTGCGTAGAAATATAAGATCAGAATAGTAAAATAGAAACACAATGCGGAAATCTCAAAAGCAGAATCATAATATACGAGCGCAATACGCAAACCCTCAAAAAGCGGAATCGTGAAAAACAAATACAATGCGCAAATCTTTAAAAGCGGTATCGTTGAATGAAAACACAATGCGCAAATATAAAGAAGCAAAATCGCAAGATACGAACACAATGCGTCAATTTTTAAGAGCAGAATCGTAAGATACGAACACAATGCGCAAAACTTCAAAAGCAGAATCGTTAAATAAAAACACAATGCGCAAATATAAATAATCGAAATCGTAAGATACAAACACAATGCGCAAATATAAAAAAGGTGAATTGTAAGATAGAAAAGACAAACACAATTCTCAAATTTTCAAGAGCGGAATCGTAAGATACGAAATCAATGAGCAAATCTTCTAAAGCGGAATCGTAAGATAAAAACCCAATGCGCAAATCCTTAAAAGCGATACGTAAGAAACGAATACAGTGCGCAAACAATAAGATCTGAATCGAAAGATACAAGCACAATCCTCAAATCGACAGAAGCGGAATCGTAAAAAACAAAAATTGCGCAAAAATATAAGATCGAAATGGTAAAATAAAACAAAATGCGGAAATCATTCAGAGCGGAATCGTAAGATATAAACACAGTGCGCCAAAATATAAGATCGGAACCATAAGACACGAACAATCTCTAGACCGCGGAATCGTAAGATTCAAACTGTGTTTTGGTTTCAAACACAATCCGTCTTAATTTTTAAACGCGGAATCTTTAAGATTCAAACGTAATTCGTGAATATGTAGACCGCGGAATCGTGAGATTCAGACTGTGTTTTGGTTTCAAACACAATCCGTCAGTTAATCTTCAAACGCGGAATCGTAGGATTCAAACACAATCCGTAAATCCTTAGACCGCGGAATCGTAAGATTCAGACTGTGTTTTGGTTTCAAACACAATCCGTCAGTTTAAACGCGGAATCTTTAAGATTCAAACAATATTCGTAAATTTTCAGACCGCGGAATCGTAAGATTCAAACTGTGTTTTGGTTTCAAACACAATCCGAATAAAAGTAGTAACTGTTCGTTCGCAATATATTGACAATATGATCAAACTCTAGCGTTCGTCTGTGGCCCAACGTTTCAGACTAAAAACAAAGTGCGCGTATACGATTGGGCCAGTTCGTATCGAGTGCGGGAGTGCGGTGGACAATCAACAACTGATTTGCTAATGAAAAAATCTTACCTCAGACCTCTTGAGTAGGTTTTAAACCCTGAGGGGCCGAATGGCTATAAATCACTCAGATTTCTTTCTTGCAATCAGTTGTAGAACGCTTTGAGGTTCTGCTTAAGCCTTAGACTATACATTATGTCCATGGCTTAAGCGGTATAAAAGGGTGGTCGACGATAGCTTCGAACGCGCACTAGAGCACTCTTACGAGGGTCTTGTACCAGCCAAAATTGCGGTGTCTGTAAGCCCTATCTGAAAAGTAGGCTGTCATTGCATGGCTAGGTATATATGTGTTAGTAAAAGAAATCGTTGCATGTAAAGGCTACAAAGAACCGCCTGGTTGACCTCCCCCATAGGGCTGAGCTATGATTCACAGCTACCATTCGACAGATGCTGTCCTGTGGTAGTTTTGATGAGCTTGGCGAACCCCGGGGTCAAGGGGTAGTGATACCCGGCACAATACCTCCATGGCTTTTTCGATGAAAATATGCCAAGACAACTGTCTAGCTGTATTTTCATCGAGGGGTCATAAGGTGGAATGGAAAGTTGTGCACGATAAATACGAGTAGTTCATTTGAAATTAATTTTCTTTTTAGGTCAAATCAACACTCTCGAATTTCTCGCTTTTCTGTGATCATGGCACGATCACAGAATCGCAGAACACAGAATATAAAAGGGTATTCTGTGAATCAAATGGTGGTTTAAACAATCCTTTGCTTTATTATTTAAATATATTCATTTTCACGATTTCTTATTTCATGAAAAGTACTCGTATTATTGAAACTTTCAGCAGACCATTAGAAGACTTTGAACTACTCATCCAACATTATAATGTATTAGACAAGAGACATTTATTTTAACCTCATCAAATATATAATGGCTAGATTCATCCTACAAATTTGATAAGTATATTACGTATGAAGACAATGGTTGAAGGAAAAAATGGGGGAAAAATTTCCCCCTGGGTTTATTATTAAATCTATTGAATGGGATATGATGGACAAAGTTAAATTCTTACCTTTGTCGATGTTGAGTTCATTTTCTGTACGTTTGTGCATTGTATCCTTTGACTTTGATTAAAACAAGACTACAAGTACAAAAGCATAATGCTTATACAATGGTATTTATATTAAATAACATATATTCCGACTTATTGTTATAATGATTTTATTTCAGGAATGATAGATGCATATATTAAAATTTACAAAGGTGAAGGCTTCTCAGGCCTATACAGAGGTTTTTGGCTTTCCTCTCTTCAAATATTTAGTGGTCAGTTACTGAATTAAGTGGTCAAATCTATACAAATATTCATTGTTATTCTAGGAGGAATTTATCTTACAATATATGAAGATATGAGACAAATTCTTGCTAGACAAGATATTTTGAATTCGAAAATGAGGTCTTTTGTTGCTGGTGCTGCAGCTAGTGTTGTAGGTCAATCAATTGTTGTGCCATTTGATGTTTTGAGCCAGCACTTGATGATGATGGGCATCCAAAACAACGTGAAAACGAAGGGTTGAAAGTGAGTTTCTCTGAACTGAAAGAGTAAATCTTAATGTCAGATAATTTTAGGTTTCCTTTAATTCGTTGGATATTGATGCATCACCCGGGAGAAGTAATTTTGCAATAACTATGGATGTTATCAGACAAATTTTGAAGGTTGATGGCATTGCGGGTTTTTATAGAGGTTATTTTGCTAGTTTATCAGTTTATGTTCCTAATTCTTCATTATGGTGGGGTTTCTATCAACTCTATCAAGGTGAGTTCTTGAGTTTCAATTTATGATATTTCTAAGATGAAACTTTGAACGACATTTTAAAGGTCAATTTGAATAGTGTTGATAACAATGTTTGGTCAAGGTTCAAAGCATGACAAAATTTTCTAATCACTTTTCATTTATTATCTTCATAGTTTTACAGCTTTCATGGAAATTGTGTGTGTTCACTTATTGAGTTTTCTATAGAAAATTTTTGCAAGTTATGCATGTGATATTGATTTTATTACCACAATTGATCTGTTTATTTTAGATCAACTGTTTGCGATTGCACCTGTTTGGGTTTCTCAACTGTTTATTCAGACTGTGTCAGTACATTGGGTGGATTCACAACAGTGATTATCACAAACCTTTGGATATTGTGAGGACAAGAATGCAAGTTACAAGATTAGACTCATGGACATTAGCATTTGCTGGCTTGTGGAAAGAAGAGGGCTTGAAAATGTTTGCCAAGGGTTTAAGTGCTAGACTTTTACAATCGGCAACATATAGTTTTGGTATAATTTTAGGTTATGAAACAATAAAACGTGTGTGTGTCTATTAAGAAGAATATAAGGAATATGTTAGATGGTAGTCGATTTAGAAAAAATTGTTGCGAAGTTGAAAGATTAGAATCTTTATTTTTGATGAATGTGTGCATCTTTAACTTCTATAAGTTATTTATTAGAAGGTAGCCGAATACTTACCTCAGTACTCATTGAAATATTTAAATTATTTAACTCTGTTGATCCTTTTACTTTACCCTAAGTGTAATATTGGTAGCAAGTACATATCAACTTTGATTGTGTTCTGTTGAATATTTTGTAGATTTTATCCACAATAGTACAAAGTGCCACTGTAAAACATTTTCTTTGGCACCTGATGAATGATTTGATGCTTAGATTTTTCAAATTTGCATGCTCCCATTAACTTTTTCCAGTTCATATTGAGGGTTGCTGAATTATAGAATCTATTGAATTATATTTACGACTATAACGTTGATGAGATGAAAGCAATGATTTTTTCATTAATTGAAAATTGCAATAAAATAATTATAGTTTTTTCTCTTGCTGATGGAGAGGTCTAGGAAAAACCATTTTCATTTTAAAAATGAAACAAAGGACAAGACAAAGATCGAAATAAACGAATTTTAACATTTTATAATTTTTATTCAATTCAACCACAATGTAAGTTTTAGTGTAAAACAGAAATAATTGACTGAGCAAGCAGGGGATATCTCAACAGACAATAAAGAGCTATATACTATACTATAGATGCTTGAAAGCAATAAAATATATTTACAAATTTCAGTGATTGGTTTCAAGCAAAATTTTATAATTATTATCAATTATCACGATTCAATATATGATTCTTTCGAAAAACCTTTGCTGTATTGCTCAACAAGTCGAATATTTTAAAGAACCAAATTGAAGGATACATATTTTACAATTTGACGATAAGTATGCATGCAAGTTGAACAAAATGAGAAAACTTCAAAACTTGTTTCAAACAGTCGGACATTTACTCAACAATAATTTTTAGCATAATTTTAAATTCAACAGAGTTGCGAATAAATTATTTTTTTTAAAATGAAATTTAAAACACTTTTATTCAACTGCAACATGAAATATTGCTGTCATAACAACAAAACTTTCTATAACTTAACATTTCAGAAAACGTTTACATTCGAAATTGTATATTCTTTTGCATATATTGTGATGTAATAATTAAAGAATTGGCTCTTTGAAAAATTCGATTATTTAATTTTCTCTCCATCATAAAATTCCAAAACAAGATTGCGTTTCTCAATATCATACTGATAAAAAGAATAAGCACCTAACTATTGGTAGAAAACAATCACTGAAGTCAATGTTTTTTAAAAAAATTCTTTTTTGTAAAATTCCATAAGGAGAGGCACCAGGGTTTTCTATAAAAAGCACTATCAACGAAAACAAGGAATTTTGTTCTTCCCTAATATATAATGAAACAATCAATTTTTTTATTTATAACTCCTGTTTCTCCCAAAATACTCTAACAGGGAGATAAGGTTCACAACTAGGACGGTTATATTCACAATGATATTGGTCTAAACATCCTACAAGTGGTATCATCACATTTGTAAAATATGGAAGATTGTCTAATTTCTGTGCCGATAGTAATCAACTATTCCTCCTTAAACTAACTTAAAGCTACAATCAAAGAAGCACCATAAGAAATGAAAATAAAATAAGTATGAGCAAATGTAATTTCATAGAATTAGAATCTCAAGTTCTATTATACAAAAGATTTTTTTGTACTCGCAGCTATTCAAAAACAAATTGTACATTAACAATATAATAATATTAAGTGATATTGCATAGTGAAAAATCATGGTAAAATCTTTTTAAAAGACATAACCTGCATGGTAGTATTAAAATAAATGCAAATTGCAAAACTTAAACACTTCAAAATCATTGCACTCTGTTCTTCATCAAAATTATGGCACATCACTCTATTATTCAAATTATAATGTATCGTGAATACGTGAATTTGAAATGCAAAAACAAGTATAGTGCTTGAAAAATTGGGAAACAACACCAAAAGTGTAATTTTGCATTTGAGGGAATATTCGAATGTTTCAATATCTGGACACGAAAATGTGCTTTACAGACATTAAAATTGCATTACAGTGAAAAATCATGTTATTTTGTAAAATAATTAGCATACTTATAATCTTGGATATAAAATTGATGAAATCGGTGGCATCCAAATCAATCACCAACTGAATATATTGCCAGTTATGTATGTAAAATAGAAAAAATCTTTTTCTCAACTTCAAAACTGAAGTAAAAAAGTTATTTGTTCAACAACTTCATAACAACCTGGTTTTATATACAGTTCAGGACAAATTATGAAAAAATAAAATTATACATTGAAACAGACAATAGTCTTAACTTATTTTGAAGTTTTACTCGAAAGTGATAAAAATAAATTGCTCTAAGAATATACCTATGTTTTAATATTGATATCTCCTTCATTCTTCCTCACTTGTATTTGCAGTTCCATGTAATGATTGCATCCAGTCCTTGTCTTATGTTCATAAAATCTCACTGCTTATATCCTTGCATCAACTCGTTGAGATTGACCAGGTTATTAATATCGATTGCTGTTCTCGTCAAACGAATCGAGGTAGTCCATTCCAGCAGTGCACGTCGCAGTTGTGGCAATCGAACCAGCATAGCTGCACAGATATAACCAGACATGACATACTGCAACTCAGACCAACCAACAGCAAAGCATGGTATGAAATAGTGAATCATCGAAAACTGAACCAAATAATAAAAAGTTCTGTTGCAAATGTGTCTGGTTACGTCTGATTGCAGCATGCATTAATTACCACAAATCTCCAATTGAATGAAATCATAAAAAAATTCGGTTGTTCAGGGCCATACCTCCATTAAATAATTCAATGAACCACAGCTACATTTTCATCACAAATTTTCTTCATTTTCAATTTTTAAGGACACTTTAAAGTTTTAATAAGTACTCCTGGAGGTTATAAAATTTAAAAAACATAATTCTAACTTTAGGGATTTTTCCTCGAGCTTACTACAACAGTGTAGTTAGTCACTTCATGACGTCATGGTTATCTTCGTGCCCTGTGTGTTAGTTATGGCGGATGAGTGCAAAGGAAAGTGTCAGTCCCTCTCTCTCTCCGTTTTCAAGTAACTACACAACAAACCAGATTGATCTATTGGTTACTGGCGAAGTTAACTGTGACGTCATGGTTCTAACTACGCCGCGAAGAAATTCGTGTAGTTAACTATGGTATGCTTTGGTTTGGTGTGGTAAGCTCGAGGAAAAATCCCTTTTTTGTTATTCAAAAAGTAAAATGATAATTTGAAAAATCTTCGAAAATTATATCACATTAAATTTCAATTCCTTCAATGAATTAGGAATGTTACACATGTGAACATTTTGAAGGATATCAAAAAATAAAATTTATACGTAAGTAACAATATATATCACAACTAGAATTTTTTGCAAATGATAATTTTTAGAGACATGTTATTTTACCCTTCGAAATTTTTGATTTCATTCAATTGCTCAAAGAATGGAATGATGGAGGTGGTGATAATGAAATCTTGAAACTAAAACTAAAAATTAAATTCAGGAAAGATTTAAATAAAACGATGCAAACTATCTACGGTGGTCAAATATTTAGTTAAAAGAAAAAAACTAATAGATGATAATGAAGAAGAATCTAGGTCCGTTTTTCTGCAATGCAAAAGTTCTAACGTTCCTTTCAAATGAAATTTTAAAGAAAAAATTTTGAATGTATACTCCATTCACTTTTATAAAATCACATAGGAGGTCATGGTATTGTTTTCAGATGAAAAGTCAGTGCGCACACAGAAAATATCGTTAATGACAAAATGACCTTGCCAGTTTGTTTACATTTTGTTCGAAATCGAAAAATTGCAAATAACTAGAAAAGGAATCTTTTCTATCAATTCATATAAATGTTATTAATTTTCGTCCATCACATCTTTTCCAATTAATTCATTTCCGAAAAAATTCACATTCTGGGAAATATGTAATTGATAACGAGTGTAGAAAGGGCAACATAGTGTTGACTTGGAACATAAAAATATTTTAACAAGCGTCATAACCTCCATTTTCGTTTGATACAGAGTAGAATGTGTCAAATTTCCAAGGCCAGAGGTGTGATTTTATATTTGTGAATGGACTCTAAGTGATTTCATTAAGCTATTTCCTATGCTCCTACAGATCCTAAACATAACTTCTAACAAATACACTAGTCAAAATCCTGCATAACCTACGAAAAAGTATACTTCAAAATACAAGCGAGCATCTGAAGAATGAAATGGTCAATAAGAATTAAGAATACTTTGCATTGAAAATTCTAATATATATTATAATATATTTATAATATATTTCTACCAAAAAACTACTAAAAACAAATCTAAGAATTAAATAGTAAAATATTTCAAAAGCAAAAGGATACTCGCAGACCAAATGGAGAAGTGTTCAATCATAAACAAGGACGCATATTTGATTAATTTTGAAAACTATTGTTATGAAAATGATCAAAGATAAAGTTATTTTAATGCAACTAGAATGCTGCGCTTGGAGGGTAGACTTGAAAACTTCAACGGAAGCATCTACAGCTCACATTATTGCATTGCCTGATTATTCCAACAAATCTATGAATAGAAGCTCAGCATAAAACAAAATTCTAATAAGAATAATGAAAATGAAGATGATGATTCTGAATAAAAAACGAACAAATTCGAAATCATTTATGTAAAATATAAACAAATATAAAAAGCATTAAGAGTTAAATATAAAACTTATCCATAGACTTCACTCTTTTTAGAATTTAAAACTTTCAAAAGCTATAAATTCGTCTATATCACTTAAAAAAAAAAATACTCATTCAAAGCATATATATGTTTTGTATGGCAATTTGGGAAATTAAAAAAGAATCGACACTAAAGGATCCGACTACAGTTCTATCATGTTCTGAAAACTAAGATATAAATTACTAACGGACCAATCAAACTATGAACTGATGAATAGATGCTTCACTCACCTGCTAGCCACTGACGGGGTATCTCTAGATGGGTCTGGTGACTGCATAAACGGGTGGTGATAGCTGTTATCGCTCCACCCGGGAAGGTGTGTTTTCAGCACTGGTTTAACATAGCCATTTATCGACGTTTGCTCACTGCCTGAAAAAAAAAAAAAGAAGTAAGTTAAGCGAATAAAAATAATTTCAAGAAAATAGACCAGGCATTTAATAAAAATTTATGAATACTGCCTCAACAACCACATATTCCGTAACATCTGGAAACAAGGATGCATTATAAATATAGCTAAAGCTAATACTGACCACACAAGAACCGAAAACTGTAGACCAATTACTCTTCTACCAGTACTCAGAAAAATATATGAAAAACTACTCAAAGAGATAATAATGAATAATCTGGAGATCGAAATACCCATCACGCAATTCGGATTTCAATCGAAAAAATCAACGGTACCACCCTGAAGAATTTTAAAACTGCCGCAGTAAGTCTAGATATAAACAAAGCATTCGACAGTGTTTGGCATAAAGGGCTCCTGTATAAATTATACCTGATGAATACACCACAATTTTTATTGAATATCATTAGAAACTTTTTAGAAAATCGAACACTATTCGTGAAAATCAACAACCATAGATCAGCTATATTTACAGCACAACAAGGCACTCCTCAGGGCTCTCCACTGTCACCTCTCCTCTATGACCTATACTGTGCTGACATTTTCACAACCAATAAAAACCAGAATCCCCAGCAATATGTTTTGCAATATGCAGATGATACCATTCTCATTTCACATGAAAAGAATCTCAGTAAATGCATTCAGAAATTACAGGAACTTATGGACAAAACAGAAGTTTGGTTTCGAAAATGGCGTCTAAAACCCAATCCACGTAAATCCAGTTCATAATATTCAACCATAAGCCCTCAGCAAATTCCCCAACAATTGAAGTGTGGAACGAACATAAAACAACCCAGCAATCAATCAAATACTTGGGAGTATATATAGACCAGAAACTCAACTTCAACCAGCACACAAAACAGATGAAGGAGAAGACCATATCTAGAGCAAAGTGCTTCTCGAAATTAGTAATAAGAAACCAAGGTCTCACCACAAATAATGCTAGGAAAATATACGCAACAATCTGTAGACCAATCCTAGAATACGCTCATCCTATTTTTCTAAACTGTAGAAAACCAGCAATTAAAATTTGGAAACAGCAGAGAGAACAGCACTAAGAAGAATAAGTCGAATAAGACACCCCAGTAACAGATTGCACAATCCACCGAATCACTTGCTGTACTCAATGACGAACATCGAATCAATCTCCAACAGAATATTCAAATTGAATGAAAAATTTTTCAAAAAACTGCAAGATATGAGGGACATAATGGACCTCTACTACAATGATAACCACACCAGACCCAAGAGAAAATTTCCTGCAACCTGCCTGTTCCAGCAGATGAAGAACACTTACAATACTTCCACATAATTCCAACATATTGAGCTCTTCATGTAGTTTGTGTTTGTCGATAGTAATTCATTATTATGTAATTTTTTTTTTTATATATATATATATATATATTATATATATATATATATAATGTAAATTAATAGTACTGAGCTGAAGGACCGAAGGTCAATAGCTCTTGTCTGAGTGTTTCAGTCAATAAAGACATTTTCTCTCTCTAGACCAGGCATTCCCAGATTTCACAGTGGCTGATGATTAAGCATGGTTCAAAGAACAAATCATATAAAAAAACTTCTCAGTGAGAAACTTACTTTGATATGGAGTGTAGTACTTTTGGAAGGATATGTCTTTAGCAATATCTGGATACAAATAAACTAAATGATTCAAGTCTGAAATTCTATCCCCCAGCGTTCTTATGGCAAAATCTTTAGCTGTGAATGGCTGCAGACTGAAGACTTCACCATTGTCTGAAGAAGAAAAAAATGTTAGCGACAAAGTGGAAACAATTAACACTCGATCGACATACCTGAAATCCAGGCAATAGTTATACCACCTAATTCACTGTCAGAAAAACGCAGTAAAAATGTGCCAGCCGCACAACTGGACAACATTTCCTCAGCTTGTTTCTTACGCACGAAGCCCATGATTAATCTAGAAAATAACAATTATAATCTGAACATTTTAACCATATACAAAATTAGGATATCGACAAAAGAAGAAATCTAACTTACCCATCCACCCATGGTCCCCTCAAATGTTCTCTGGTCAGCTTCATTATGGCGTAAACCATTCCCAGAATGTGAAGTTCCTTTCAGATAATGGTTCTTTACAGAACTGTGCCCAAGTCAGCATCGGATTTTGGGATTCACTGTAACTCCCTCTGAAGGCTTTTTCCGCCAGGAACCTCAAATTGTCCTCTGTTAAGGGACGTCCCGTTGCAGCCCTGAATTTCAACGAGAGAGTTTCGGCAACTTTATTCCACTGAACCTACGAAGAAAAAAAATCGAATAAGTCGCGTCCTACGATATTTAACAGACCGGAAGGTTGCTTGAAAATGCGACGTTGCCGCAATGCCATCGGAGGGTCGTAGATGGCATCAAAAATTCGACAGGGTGGCGTGTACAAAAATTTGTGTTTATTCGCCGTGTTCGGTTTTTCAATCAATAAATAAAGTGAAAATAAGTGTTGGAGTTGCAAGAACAGTGTGTATCGGGTTAGTGATTAAATTTTTCAACTTTGGGTGTACGTCTGGAAGGTTTTTAATTTTGATATTTGCTAAAATTTCATTTGGAAATCTTCGATTTGAACGCTATGGTTCGTACTTGTGCAGTGCGCGGTTGCAAAAGCAACTATAACTCTACTAATGAGAAGGTGTCGATATTTAGATTTCCGAAAGATTCCATGAGGGAAATAAAATTCATAACCTCGTATCGAAGGAGAAACCGGCACGTGACTACGAGACAAAGCTATCTCGCGTACATTCAATAATTTGTTGTTCAAATTCCCATTCGTTCAACCTGCGGTAACTTTTGAAGTATCCATCAGAAGACTATACTGTAAGAAGCATTTTTCATCAGGAATAAATGCCGCAGGTAACAATCACATTCATTTTTATATGAATTCATTCCATGCCAGTCAGCAGCCCTCTTCAAATTGAACATTATTTTGAATTGAAATGAAAATGTTAAAAATGGTTGTCGAGGGTTGTCCTCAGCAGTTAGACATATGCCGTCGCGGACTTTTTCATAGAACTTTTTGAGCACTACAAAATTGTCTCTGACCATGTTTCTCTATCTCTTATAGTATACCCAGCATCGGCCGTGAAAGCCTGAAAAAACCAGGTTAATTTACAGATTTTTTCATGAATACTCGATATTTTCTCTCATTTCTTCGTGTTCAATTTGAAGAGGGCTCCCGACTGGCATGGAATGGATTCATATAAAAATGAATGTGATTGTTGCATGCGGCATTTATTCCTGATGAAAAATGCTTTATACAGTATGATTTTTTAATGGATACTTCAAAAGTTACCGCAAGTTGAACAAATGCGAATTGAGCAAGAAATTATTGAATCTACGCGAGATAACTTTGTCAAGTGCCTGTCTCTCCTTCGATACGAGGTTATGAATATGGGTTGCGGACCTATCAGTACCGTTTTAAATTGAAATATTACGCGAGCGGAGCCGCGGGTTTGATCTTGTTTATAATATAAGTATAGATTTCCAGCGTACTTGGGATGTTTATCACGACGAATGTTCACTATGTCAGCAGTCTTCTGAAATTATATTAAGCAAATTTTCCCAAATTTTGAGTAACATAAAGCATTGGCAGCCTATAATATGAAAATTGAAATTTTCACTTGCAGATATCTTAAGTGAAGATCATTACGTTAGGATCGAAGTTGAAGGAATGAAGACAGATTAATTGAAAGTTAACTACAGACAAGGAATCAAGGTTTCAAATTCTTTATTTTTCAGTTACCATAATAGGTACGGATTTGCCAGTCTATGTACCTGTCAATCGTTCAGTTTGAATATATTTGCGAAAGAACAAGTTTTTTTTACTGATCAGATTTCACAATATCGCGTTAAAAAAATTCTGAGGGGTTAGAAAGACCACACTTCTGTGTTTACTTCTTTTTCTGAATTTTGAATGGCTAATAATGCGGAATATTGCCAGTTTCAAAGGGTCAAGTTAAATTATTAAACTTTTGAAGAACTGTGCTTAAATGAGCGGCAGAAATTGGTAGTGATGGAAGTGACTTGGAATCCGACTATGATTTCATTCTAAGTGAACAGGACACAGAATGTGAAATTGATGCAGATGAAGAAATTCTTCAAATGAGAACGATGAAAAAATACAGAGTGCTCTTTGAAGCTCGAATTTCCCATTTGTATGGAATGAACAAGGAGAATTTCCTTAGCCTATGCAACTTGAACAATGGGAGAAAACATGAGATGCAGTTATCCACAATATTGCCATTTTTGTTGATTAATGGCGGTATTCTGCTTTCATCTGTGAGCAAATCTGTAACTTTTCATAATGTTGCAGGAAAATTACGATTCTCAACGCTTTCTATGAATCTGTAGCTTACAGGAAACATATCTAAAGGCTAAAGGTTTATTGTGAGGTTATGTTGAATGGTTTGTTTTTGTCACAGAATATAAAATACTTTTCTATATCGAACTACTTTTATATTTCATTTTCGCACTTCGGTTGTAAATTTCTCTTTCTTGTTAAAACAAACACAAATTAACACTTCAAATATGACAGTTACAGAGAAACTTCCAGAATTTCATTATTTACGAATCTGTAAGTCAGCCACATAGATACAGATCAATCGTACGCTACAGATCTGTAGCTTACAGAGAAAAAGCAGAATACCGCCATTAAATCTCTGTTTTATGTTCATTCACATCTATATTTCAATATAAAGCCAGTAATGACAAAAACTCTCATGCGTTTTCTATTTGTGTTCGAAAAATAAAACCATTGTCAAATATCGACCCCTTCTCATAAATTCATAGATTAAAATCTTTTTAAACAGAATGACATTGAAGATTTGATGTTAACATAATAGTAAATGCCGATGGAGTTAAAAAAATTTCAGATTTTTGTAATAATTCGAAATTTCTAATGGAGGGGTCAAAATAACCACACATCTATGCATGTGACAAACTTTTCACGTTTGTGATTACGGGTTAAACAATTCAAAGTTGCACTCACTTTGTCCGGAACAGCAAAAGGAACCCTCCCTGCCTCGCTGAAGGCATTATCCCAAGTAACGGTGGCCCAAGCATGAGGTTCCTGATTGCCGTGCACGATAACAACTACGGCAAACTCAAGGTCCACACTTGGAACATAAGCTCGCCGCCTCCAACGTTGAAATGCGACTGAAACAGGAGAGAGAATTTCTCGTCCATAACGCTCTCGGTTCCTTTCTTCTCGCCCTCTTGATTTTCTTCAGCTGCATGTTTCTGAAGCTCACGGAAAGTTGCCTTGTAGCCTGCTGGTACTCCATGGTGCCCGTGTTGTTCAGTATCTCCCCGCTGGATTCGCCGTTTTTACTCAACTTGTCGTTTTGAGCAGGAGGTTAGCCTGTGCTTCCGATATTATCGTCACTTTTACTTGGGGAGGGTCATGTGAACGTTCAGTTTGCCCCCAACTAACAATCTCACTGTTGCAGTAAATCTGCAAAGTGAAAGATCGAAGATAAGTGTGTTGTTTAGGACAATTTTAAAACAGAATACATTTTTTTTTTCGACATAAATTATTTTATATGATTTTGCCGCAATTCCAACTCGTGTCAGTCAGATTTTTAGAAAAAATCAATAGGTGTTTTCCTCATATGGAGAAAAATATAAAAAATTGTTAAATTGTAGGAAAATCAGCATACCTGGCAACAATGTGTGTGAAGTTGGCCCAGCACTTTTCGATTATCGATACAATTTTTGTTGTACTGAATGGAACTAGATTTGTGCTATTGCTATTTTTCATTTATCACATACAGTTCTCACCATACAGGGTTATTCACGAATATGGCTTTATACAATATTTTTAGGAAAGACACAAGATTCAGGATTGAAATTCTGAAGGTGAGCTTCAAGTAGGAAGACTTCCCGTATATTTCTTTTAAGGTTATAGGACTTTCGGTTTTTCCGGAAGTGACATCAACTTTCGTTATAAATAGATTCTCCATTGAATTCAGAGTTTTTTTGATTCCAAAAGTTTGCATTTTCCCGAGAAAATTTTCTTTAAATGAGGAAGGCTGATGCTTTTCCAATAGCGTGTTTTTCAGAATATGATACAGGAGGTAACAAATTCTTTGTCAAAATTAGAAAAGACGAAATATCAAAACATCGTTTTTTTCAAATTGGAACCCCATTTTTTTCGAAGCATTTTCGAAATCTTCGTCAAAAAATAAAAGGAGCATACGTCCAAGACATTTACCCCAAAATGAATATTTTTCGAGATATTCAGGAAAAACGATTTTGTCTTCAATTTTCAATCTCATTCCGAATGTGTTTTTTTACTGGTCAATTAGTGGTCAAGTGAAATTTTTGGAAATCCCTGTTATCTGGAAAATATTTTCTATAGTTCAGACGTGTTAAGTTCTTGAATTATCATCTGTAATGTGAGAGCAACAATTGGTTTAAAGTTCTCAATGTGAGTATTAGTGAAGCCAACGTGAAAAATTCTCAGGAATACAGAAAAAAATAATTTGTAATAATTTTTAATGCTTTTGAAAGAATAATTAACAGAACATGTAACAATTTCATCACTGAAAATTCAAATTTCCCTACCATGACAAAAAGAAAATTCTCCAGAATTAAGAATTTGCGGAAATTATCCTAAGCTTTAAAAAAAAACTGAACTCCTCTGAACTATAAGAAAATATTTTCTCGATAACAGAGATTTCCAAAAATTTACTTTTTCCAGTAAAAAAAACACATTCGTAATGTGATTGAAAATTGAAGACAAAATCATTTTTCCTGAATATCTCGAAAAATATTCATTTTGGGATAAAAGTCTTGGACGTATGCTCATATTATTTTTTGACGAAGATTTCGAAAATAACGCTATCGGAAAGAAGCATCAGCCTTTCTTCTCGGAGATTTTTAATGAAAAAACCTCGAAGTTGTCTCTATTCCAACAGAATTATATTTAAAGATAGATTTTTTTTTCGTATTTTCTCATTTAAAGAGAATTTTCTAGGGAGAATTCAAACTTTTGGAATCAAAAAGACTCAGAATTCAATGGAGAATCTATTTATGCAATAAAAAATGGGCCTTCCCATTTGAAAAACGAAAGTTGATGTCATTTCCGGAAAAACCGAAAGTCCTAGAACCTTAAAAAAATATACGAGAAGTCGTCCTCTTACTTGAAGCTCACCTTTAGAATTTCAATCTTGAATCTTGTGTCTTTCCTAAAAATATTCTTTAGAGCCATATTCGTGAATAACCCTGTACATTTCACAAAATGTGTTGTAAAAAACTCGTGTTCGTTCAACACATTTTGTAAAATATCTCGAGGACCGTAAGGAATAAAAACAAAATTTTAATAGCACAAAGCAAGCACAACTCAGCACAACAAAAATTTTCACAAAAATCGAGAAGTGCTGGGCCAACTTCACATACACTGTTGCCAGGTATGCAGAATTTCCCACAATCTACTAATTTTTCTTATTTTGTCCATATGAGGGAACACCATCTAATTTTTTCTAAAAATCTGACCAGCACAAGTTACTATATTTCCATTCATTTTCAATTTCGATTTATCGGGAACTTATACAGACTTTCAAAAAAATTCTAATGGCACAACTCAGTACATGTGTAGCAATATTTTTTGCAGTCATTGGAACCAATATTTCGAAAAGTGCTGGGTTGGCACATTTTTTCTGTTTTCCAAATATTTCGGAAACCATATGAAATTATAAAAAAAATTTCAATAACATAAAGCAGCACAAACCTATCACAACAAAAAAAATCTAAAATCCAAAACTAACTAATTGAAGTCCAAGGACAGAATAAACTCATCATTTCTAGTTTTTCAAGGTCATTTTCAATAATTTTGAGCTCATATTCAAAATCAATTGTTACTTCCTACAGGCATTTTAACAAGTAATTTAAAGGTGTTAAACACTAAACATTGAACTAAAACACGGAAAAACCTACTAGTAGAAAAGTGTCTGTAGAAAGTAAAAATTAATTTTGAATACAGATTTGAACAAATGATAATTCCGCATTATTGGCAATTTTGATCACCTTATACAGAGAAACAGCATGATGATTAAAAAGAATCATTAGAAGTTCAAAAGTTTCTCAAAAATTCCCATTATTGATTTTTTTAAGCAAATTTCAAACTGAAAATTGAGAAGGTATTAATTTTCTTCCAGAAACAAAACCGTTGAAAATAATGCAACTTACCTTGTATTAGTCTTCATTACTTGGGGTGGCTGCTTTTCAATGATAAAAGTAGACGTGACCAAAGACGATAAAAGTTGTGTAATGTCAACCAACAGTTGAGGTAAAACATCGGGAACACCCAGCGGATCGAGGGCTAATTTAGCTTTCAACCTCTCCACCTCCTTGATTTGCTGACGATTCAGCCAAATTAATTCTGCCAAAGCTTCGCACCTGGAAGCAATTCTCAATTAAGATTTTTGAAGAATATTGAAGCACTGAAACAATATTGTCTTTCAAGGAAAAATTTACAATAATTAGATTCATAACCCTATGTTAAAAAAAAAGAAATTCCAATCAAATTGGAGTAAAATTAGTTAATCTTCTTGAAAGATGATCTGAATGCAAAGTCTGATATAGCATCGGTGAAAATAAATTTTTTCATTACCATTCCTGAATAGCATCCAAATTACTATTGAATATCATTCCATTCCCTGCAAGTTGCTGTTCCCGTTTCCACCTAATTAACTCTTCATCAAGTACATGCGTTTGGAGTTGATTCAACAACTGAACGGTTTCCTTTAATTTATCACTTAAAGCTAATCGCAATTGCATCAAACCAGCAACCTGAAATGGAGAAGTATAAAAAATAAATGGACAATGGAAGCAGTTTTCTGAGTTTCAAATTACTAATATTATTATTTGAAAATTATAACATATGATAAGTAATCCAAATAAAACTAGTGGACTTAGTGGAAAACTTTTTACACACCAAAAACCGTGAAATTCTTGGACTTGTTTCAGATTTTGCTCTATATCTCCTAATCCATGAATTGACCTACAGAGCTGCAGTCAGGCTTAATTTCTCACAAATTTAATGCTCTTAAATACAGTATAAGATAGTTTTTTTTCAAAAAATGGATGGATCAGGAGATATAGAGCAGAATCTGAAACAAGTCCAAAAACTTCGCAGTTTTTGGTGTGTTAAATTTTTCAACAACTTTCTAAGTTGCAAACTTGGGAAGCTCTATCTAGTAAGTCCAAACAACATAAAAAAAAATCAGAGTATATCATGCTTTTCCAATTTAGCGATTTTGTGTGCGATTTAGGCTGGCCGTTAGTTCATACTGTAAGAAATAATTTTCATTGAAGTAACTTTTTATGAATATAAAGTAGAATAGGTTTGTCATAATTCAAATAATAAATAGATGAATCATATATCAACAGAGAGAAAACATTTCAAAGAAAAAAAACAAACTAACTTCTAAACAAAGTTATTCACTAATTCAAATTCTTTTATTGATTAAGGGTTTATTTTCAATAATATTCTCTGAATTTCTCCCTTAAAAGTCGTATTATTAATTAATATATTGTAGATTCAAGTACTTCTGTTGATGGTCAATAAAAAACAGTTATTATTATAATATTGTAGAAATTTTACTTACTCTTTGATTTAGTCCTTGTTCTAAAGTTTCCTTTTGTCTTGTCAATTTTTGAATATTTTGAGCAGTTGTGGGGTTGCTTGGCTGACTACTCAATTGTTGCAAATGAGCTAAAAAACAATTGAAATGTTTCAACATGAAAAACCACAAAAAAAATATTCTTACCATTTATTTTAGTACACTCATGGTATTGTATGGCAAAGGCTTCTTGATCTTCTTCCATCCTTCTTAAATCAGTGGCTGTGTCCTACAAAATATAAAGTTTTTAGAAGTTTAAAGAAAAGGAAAAAAGAAATCAAATTTCTTGGTTTATAATATTCAACCTACCTGGGTCCTCCTTTTCAAGATATCAATTTTGTGTAAAGTTTCTGCACCAGAATTTTTCATTGACAAACCAGGAACAATTTCACCGCTGGCTTGTTGAATTAACCCAAACTCAGTGGCAAGACACTGACGTACGTAAGTGAAAAGTTGCATTGGGTTTCCACTGTAAAAGATTTCGAAGAAAACGTTATTGATTTTGGTATATTCCATGTAATCAGACTAACCTGTATCTCTGACGAAACATTTTTGCAGCCTCTACTAACTTAAGTTTGGTCAAAAAGAATTCTGGTCCATTGACGATAGAGGCCTTATTTTCAATTTCTTGAATCAGAGAACTGACCAGGCCTGCTACATATTGTTCATGTTGGGGGTTGTCTGGCTGAGGCTCCAGTTCCGACCTATCACCAAAGAATAATAATGATAAATGACATGATGAAGAAAATGTTCCATTATATATGAATGGCAGCACAAGTTGAAATAAAACTTACCAAAATTTTTCCTCGATGTATTGAGCTAAATAATGCCTCACTTCAATTGGAAAGTGATCCCCATAGATGGCATGGATTTGTTGCATACTTTCGGAGGAAGTTGCTGCGCTTTTGCCCAAAGAGACATTTTCTCTAACCTAAAAGAATGATCAAACCTTTATTTCCACAACACTCTCAAACTTAAAAACCGCGCAGAATTCGATTGATAAACTGGGAAAACGCAAACAACATTGGATCTTGAGAAGGAATCCTAACCAAGGTCACGAATAAGCTTTGTGCCTATCTGTTGCCTACAAATATTTGGTTTATAACAATTTTCGTGGACACTCACTTTCAAACGACAAGATCACAATCTTTTTACGGTTGCAAACACAAATCTTCGATTAATACCAGATGACTCATTTAGACGGTAGCCATTTCAAATATTACAAAATTCACAAGATCGCAGGCTTGCAATCGAAACGCAAAAATTGGAGTATTGTTGACTGCCCCCGCTTCCCGTGTTGTTATTTCACATCCCAGTTCGCAAGTTCTACGTTGCAATTAATTTACACCATTGCCATACCGATGAAAAAACCTATACCGTGGTATCACTACGACACAGAACTTAAAACTACGAGCAGTGGCGTAGTTGTTTACTTTATGACCTTGCTAGTTATTTATCTATGACCTTGATGTACTGAAGCACAGAACACTTGTGATATTCTACTACGAATTTGCAGGTATTTCTATGTTATTTCGTCCGTTGAACTGTACTAGAGAAGCCGCGTTTTTTCAAAATAGGGACATCATTAAATAATCATTTGAGGTGGTCGGTAAATGGTTTCCAGGAAATTCGATTCATAAATAAAAAATCTGTTTTCATGGATCATTGAACATAGGCAATGGGAATATATTGAATTTCTTAAGTTAATTTATCTTTTATTTAATCCTAGCAATAAAGTTTGAAGTGACTACTGTCAAAGCAAATTCCTACTCATAACTCAATTCGTTGTTTTACAACTACGCAACAGATAACTAATAATTTTGAAGATAACGGTAGGTAGATGTCTTTCAAAATCCTTTGTTATACTTTTAGTTAATTAATAAATTATTAGGAATTGAACTAGATTCCTTTTTACATTTCAAAGCTATTTTGGATGTTTTACATCTGAAGTGGAAAACTAGATTTAATATTCTTCAGACTTCAGACATTATATCAGCTCTATCTTTGAATTTTCTGCTGCCCGTATGATTTAACAAATTGCTAATATGCCAAAAATGAAAAATGTATGCACAATTGAATTGGATGAGGATTGTTACTGAAACCCTCTCCTTGGTTTTCAGTTCTTTCATACATTGTTCATTTCGTATTTGCGGACCGACTACAATAATGAATTTCTGGAAAAAACTTCCTTTTCTCAGTAATTTACGATTTTCTTGTATTTTCCAGACAGTAAGATTAACAGATTTTGATTCAATTCTTGTCTCAAGTCAATTGAAAGTTACAGACATTTTTTAATCTGAATGCAATATTTTCAACGAAGATTTAATTACTATGGGTCGGTTTCACAAAACTTTAATTGTGCGATCAAAAAACCTTACGTAAATTCGAACCAATCGAATCAGATAGTGATTTTTCGATTGAATAATTATTTATGATACAAGTGCAGAAAGCATTGATATTTTTACACGAGTTTCAGAATTTTTTAACAAACGAGTTTTCGAATGAGTCTTCTGTACGAGTATCATACATTATTTTCTCTAATTCGTTGAATTTGTATCGAAATTAATGAAAATTACTGTGAATATCGTTAAGTGATTTTTGCGTTGAAAAATATTGATTGGCAGAACTGTTTTCTCTCCCATAAATTTGACAGATGTTGAATAAATCCGTGACAGGAGGCCAACATGTCATCAATAAATATTACCATAAAAACTGTATTAGATATTCTAGCATTGTTTTGTTCTACGAGATGTGGCAGAATGAACGGATTTCTCACAGTAAGAGGAAAATATGGATGACTTCAATCAAAATTAAAATAAATTCTCAACTTTTTATTCAATTTCTTTTCAATTGCAAATCAATATAAATATACTCCATTCACAAATATAAAATCGCACTTCTGGCCTTGGAAACTTGACACATTCCACTTTTTATCGATCGAAAATGGAGGATATGACGCTTGTTAATATATTTCTATGTCCCAAGTCACTATGTTGCCCTTTCTACATTCTTATCAATTACGTATTTCTCAGAATGTGAATTTATTCGGAAAATGAATGAATTGGAAAAGATGTGATGGACGAAAATAATTAACGTTTATATGAATTGATAGAAAAGATAGATATTTGCAATATTTCGATTTCGAACAATATGTAAACAAAGAAACAAACTGGCAACGTCAATTTGTCTTTAACGATATTTTCTGTCTGCACACTGACTTTTCATCAGGTGCACCAACTCCTGAAAACAATACCATGACCTCCTATGTGATTTTATAAAAGTGAATGGATTATACATCGAGACAATGTTTCCAATTCTTGTTTCTGCAATTTAAAAATCTCTATGGCCAAGAGGATACCATTTGTTCTGTTGATTTTCTTCGTCTCATTCATTACCTTTGGCTTGTCCAAATATGAACATTTGTTCGCGAAGTAACGAAACTTCATGATTCTCCCAAATTAGGAGGGGAAATTTGTTCCCGAAGTTGTTCTTGCAACAAACTCATAACGCTTATCCTGAATGACATTTTATTGTGAACATTGAGCTGCCTGACGGTCGGCAGGAGAGACTGGAAGAAGCACAGATCTTCGTCAAAACTTTCAGAGTGTACCGGTACATTCCGGGTCTGATAATTAAAACATTCTCCCGGGACCATAGAGTTGTCTCTGCTTTCTTCATTTTGTTCTGTCATCTCAGCGGCGCCGTTACTACTGACGCTTTCTTCTTCTATTTTCAACATATCCGTATCCGGGTACTCTTCTTCGTAGTCCTCAATGGAATTAGCCCTATTTTTGTACTGGCGCGGTGAAGCCGACACAAAAGATTTGAGGAAATGGAGGTGATTGGCGTAGCGGTATTTCACCTTGTCCCTTAACCCTACACCTTCCCTCGTCCTCTCTGAACGGAGGAAAGAGTCTCGTACGTTTCTCCATTTCTTCTGCATTTCCTTACCTGTAATCGTCGAGAGAAAAAATTAGCGAAATATGCCAGTTGCATTCGATGAAGCAAGTTGTTCATGAGTTCTATGACATTTTGTTACGCATCAATCGTCATCGATTTGGTTTCCGCGCATTTCTTCTTCTTCTTCTTTTTGTTTTCCAATTTCTAGGGAAACCATGGGCTCATCCATTGGATCTGCACCCAGTTTCGAAAGTCAGTTTATGTCATAGACATAGATTTTGTGTATGGTTTATGTTGAATTAATAGGAGTCGATTAATTTATTTCTCTATTTCAGTATCGTAATGGGTTCATTACAGTACTAAAAGTAGTGCTGTAATGAAACTCATTACAGCATTGTTTTCAGTTATATTTTTCATTTTATGGTTGTCAGTACTGACCTCCGATCCTCCCAATTTTCGAATCAAATCAATTCAATTTCCGTGATCTGTCAAATTTCGTATGTCACACCAACTGCCAAGATACAATACAAAAGTCACTAACTGAATTTTCATTCGAATTTCGAGAGTATTTCACAAAAATTGACTGAAATAGAGAAAATACCGTTTAATACTCGTTGCAGAAGGCAATTCCAACACTCATGCTTTTGAAAACGAGCGACGAAGGAGCGAGTTTTCGAGTTGCGCATTCGTGTTGGAATAGGAGCCCATTCTGCAACTTGTTTTAGAATATACAATTCTCTATTTCAGTATCGTCATGAGTTCAGTACAGTACTGCAATCATCTCATATTTTTTAGTTATATTGTTCGTTTGTGGTTGTCAAAACTGACTCGCGATCAATTTTCAACATACGTCAGTTCAAATTCCGTGATCTGTCAATTTTCCAACAGTCACACCAACTGCCAAGATACAATACAAAAGTCACTAGGATGTATATCTGAATTCTTCATTGAATTGCGACAGTATTTCACAAAATTTCACTGAAATAGAGAAAATATCGTCTAATACTCGTTGCAGAAGGCAATTCGAACACTCACGCGTTTGAAGACTAGCTCCTCCGTCGCTCGTTTTCAAATTTCGCATCCGTGTTGGAATAGGAGCCTATTCTGCAACTTGTTTTAGTTTGATTTCATCTTATCTGCACCTATCCACTGAATAGTCCTGCCATGAATGCATTGGAGCATCAGAAATATTTCTCAAAATCGACGAATCTATACAAAGAATCGATATTTTCTCACATTGAAGAAACTAGAATCGAAAATTCGAATAGTGAGAAATGAATCAAAAAGAGGCATACTCAATTCTTCCTTCCTCTTCTTGTTCAATACATCAGGAGACATGGCCGCTGCAATAGACATCCAGCTTCCTTACTTCTCGTACTGTCCCGGTAGCCGTCTGCACAGGGATCCCACAGAATCGGCCGCATACGAACTTCTTCGATGAGCTTCTCTGTGTTCAGCCAGTTCGAGGTCCATTGTATGTTATGTTGTTTCTGCATCGTTTTATTTATCACCATCAAACCGAGGCCTTAGCGACGAAATTCTAGAAGCCTTAATTATTGAAGTATTGAGTAGTGCATCCGCAGCCACTGAAATATTGGAAAAATGGTCGATATTCACGACTTTCAACGCAATATCGTGGAACGTCAGTTTATCGCGTACGACTTATTTTCATTCACGTCACGCAATCGTGCGGCTATCCGACGTCCGGATGTCGCATTCGGTTCGTGATCGGCATAAATCGTGTCGTAGGGAAAAAGGATCAAGTTTGTACGGGGTCCCCGAAACACAAAATGCAATTTAAAAAAAAACACCTATATTTCTCTATTTCAGTATTGTAATGAGTTCATAACAGTACTAAAAGTAGTGCTGTGATGAAACCCTTCACAGCATTGTTTTCAGTTATATTTTTCGTTTTTCAACTTTCAAATCGAGTCAATTCAAATTCCGTAATCTGTCAAATTTCGTAAGTCATACCAACTGTCAAGATACAATACAAACGTCACTAATCTGAATTTTTATTTGAATTTCGGGAGTATTCACAAAACATGACTGAAATAGAGAAAATATTGTTTAATACTCGTTGCAGAAGGCAATTCCAACACTCATGCTTTCGAAAACTAGCACCTTCGTCGCTCGTTTTCGAATTCATGTTGGAATAGGAGCTCATTCTGCAACTCGTTTTAGAATATACTATTACATCATCTGGTGCTTTGTTTAGCAATTACTTTCACACCCAAATTGCAAGAGTTTATAAGCCTTATTGCATATGATTTTCAAGGCTACGATTTGTTAATTCACATGGAGCATAGAATAACGGGTATTGAAAAACAACGTTTCAATATTTCGGGAGCTGTTTTTAGACCTCCAAATATGGGAAAAGTTTTATATAAACATGGATGAGCTGTTTTGGAGCTTAAACGATTTTCGATTCTCAAAATATTAACTATACTCCATTCATAAATATAAAATCACACCTCTGGCCTTGGAAATAAGACATTCACTCTGTATCGAACGAAAATGGAAGTTATGACGCTTGTCAAAAATTTTATGTTCCAAGTCAACACTATGTTGCTCTTCCTACATTCTCAGCAATTACGTGTTTCTCAGAATGTGAATTTATTCAGAAAATGAATGAAATGGAAAAGATGTGATGGACGATAGTAATAAACGTTTATATGAATTGATAGAAAGGATTCCTTTTCTAGTTATTTGCAAAATTTCGATTTCGAACAACATGTAAACAAAGTAACAAACTGGCAACGTCATTAACGATATTTTCCGTGTGCGCACTGACTTTTCATCAGGTGCACCAACTCCTGAAAACGATACCTTGACCTTCTATGTCGTTTGTATTTCTATGCCCTATGTGATTTTATGAAAGTGAATGGAGTATTGGTACTTGCGCAACTGAGTTGAAAGATAATTCAGGCAAAAGAACATAAGTTTTGAATTTGATTTGAAGGAATTTTCAATGACAATCAAGATGAAGTCTGTGATCAAGCTTTCCTGATTCATTATAATTTGAATTATATTTGGTTTATTTTATGCTTTTCTTTCTGTGCTTCTGGGGTTGTCTGTTCCAGTTCTCTGATATAATACTTCATATGTTACTGCTCTGTACTAGTTAGTTCCGAGCTGTAATATTTTTTCTCAAGAAGGTATTAGGTTCATGCTCATCCAAAAATGAATCCGCAGTGTTCAGTGGATAGAACTTGAACATTTTAGATGAGGCATCCTTACCAAAACAAGAATTTATTACACTCAACAAGTATTCAACAAGTACAAATAATATTGACTATTGTAAGCTTTTCACAACATAATTGCTCGTATAATCAGACAGGTTTGCCAACAGACAATTTTTCGTTTTGCTTCTTTAGGAGTATGGCATTCAATGATACCTTGATATTGTCATAAGTTGCATAGCTAATCCCTACAGCAATAGGGCCCTTGATCCAATTCATTGAAAGTCCTTTGTACAAAGCTCTCCACAAACCTTCAGTCCTGAAAATAGAAGATAATCATACACTACAATCATCTAAATTGATTCAAACACAATGAATATCCCTTCAATATTTCATTTTGAATGACGTGATTTGTAGCCCACCTGTGCATATATAAAATTGTTGCCTTTATTGTTGGATATCTTCCCTGAGTATCTGTTTGCATTCTTCTTCTTATAATGTCAAATGGGTAACTACTAGTTTGCCCAAGCATACCGGCACATGCCCCGAAAAACAACGTGAAAAGCGGATAATATCCAGAGTATTCCTCTTCGAATTTATCTGGAAAAGATTCTTTGAAACCTCAACTCGATATAAATTTGCTTCTCTTCCCACCTTTATAGAGTTGTTTAAGTGTGTCGTAAGTGAAGAAGGAAACACCAGCATATGGTATTACACCTGCTATTGTAGACAGGTACCCCTTGTAAAAAGCCTTCATTCCTTCTTCCTTGTATACTTTAACAAACACCTACAAAATGGATTGCTTGATAATGTGAGGTCATCACAAGAGAACAAGTGTTCACATACATGTTTCAGTGTTGCATATTCGATTTTTTTCGTTACTGCCATACGAGCTCTAGCTAAGTCAAGTGGATAAGTGAGTGATTGAGACGTAACTCCTGCAAGGGAACCAGCAAGAAACAATTTTTTTGGAGATTCCCTAGAAAAATATCCATGAAAATATATACAATATAATACAAGTGACATATAAATAATAGATAAAAAAATTAAATTAATTCAAGCTGAATATGTTTGACAAATTAGAAGTTTTCTTTTTTTCAGATGTCAAAGGAATCATTCCAAAATTTATTCATTCATCTTTTTTCAGAGGAAAGCGCAGCAGAGTTAGAGCTGAAGGAATATATACTATAAAAGTATAATTCCAATTGGAAAATGGAGTCTATTTGATATCGAAACTCTTTTCAATGAACTATCAATATAGTTTCAGTTTGTCTAGAATACTAAATCAATTCATTCCTTGGTTGAAAATACGAATAACTTACCTTCATTATTAGAAAAATTTAGATATTTTTGTCTGTATTCCTAGCGAAATGAATGTTTGATACCTTTTCGCCAAACTCATGAGAATGAAAATGTCAAAAATACAATTAAATTATTGTTTAAAAAACTATTTACACCAGAATATATTCGAATATTTGAATAAATAACCAAGAATCTGTAATAATTTGGAATAGCGCCACCTGCAGTTGAGTAAATGAAACATTCCTAATATTATAAAATTGGCAAAACAAAATAAGTGCAACACCATGTATTCAGTCGTCTGAAATGTAACGTTGTAAATGTGACCTGATTTAATATGGGTCACAAATAAAACTTTCCCAACCAAAGGAGATTATTCTTTCATTTTGAAGGAAACAATAAGACAATCTAAAATTTTTCATTGAGGCAAAAGGTTTATTTTGGCGCGAATGTTTAATATTTGATTTCTGACAACATGCCATAGAATTCATATTAACTATATCTATGACACTTGATATTATCAGTTATCACCATTTTAATTTGTTTGCTTATTAAGTTCATATTTATATCACTTTTTTGCATCGTGTTGGTTACATTTCAACCAAATAGGTACAAAAAGAGAGGAATTGTTCGTTTCCTACAAACATTGCGGTAACCATGATGATATTAAGTTCTATTTCTTTATGAATTTGGGTTTATTCCTTTGGATGGTGTGTTCGTAAAGCATGGGTATCTTATAAAATAGTACTCACTTTCCTCTTGACCCATCTACTCTCAATACCTTTTTCCACTCTTCGTGGGCAGTAAATTGGATAGCAGCATAAGGGATTATCCTGGCCATGGTAGCACTGTTTCCTCTCCATAGTGCTGTGAATCCTTCTTGTTTGTATGTCTGTTTCAGAAATTTCAATGCTTTTCTAGTCGAATATGGATGTTTTCTGAAAAAAAAATTATTTTTCAAGTAGTGAAAATTAGGTCATGCAATGAAAGTTTGGAACTAAAGTTTCCCATTGTTGAAAAACCATGTTAATTCTCACACAAAAGCAGAAGCACTCAAAATTTAGTCCACACACCACAAAAAATTCTGGATGAAATCTTTCCTGACGCATTAAAAGCTACGCACAGATTCTCAAACATGCTCAAAAAATCATTTATAAGCTGCTTTGCCTTATTTACCCTATCTGAAAATTTATTTTTGTTCTATCGAGTGGAGCAATAGTAGTTTTTGCCAATGCCCCAGCTATAGCACCTGCTGTTAAACTAGTTAAAATTTTAGTTGCGTTATTTAATTGACCCGCCTCATGATCATGGCCTTTAATTGCCATAGTGGAACACTTGCATCAAGACATATTTGTTTAAAACTACAAAAAAAGAACAGTTAATTTCAATAACAGGGACTTCTTTGTGATTTTAATGAATTACCTAATTTGAACTCGAACGTCCTTGATAATAATCCCTGAACGTTCAGAGTTCGAAATACTTTCGGAGTAGCTTCAAATTATTCAATAAATATGTGTGAAAAAATTTGGGAATAGATAACCTTTATGCCGAAGTACAATTTCAATATCAATAAGTTTGAATATCTACCTATCTTGAACATTGATTTGTTCAATAGGTTGAGTATTGAACATTAATCTATTAATAATGAACTATTGTACCTACTGTATCCTGTGGATAATTTATTATTTCTATTTTCTTATCATAATCAATTTGACGCATTCGTAACTTATTCGTTAGTTACTTTCGTTTTGTCTCAATGTCAAATGAAAACTTATACATATAGAGAATTATGCCTAACCGAATTATCCTACTAATATTATATTATAATTAATATTTTAATGTACACGCGATTTAATAATAGTGTAGTGTACAAATTTGTTTTGTTACTCAACGAGTAAAATATTTGAATGAATCAATCATATTGGCAGCATTGTCTTGATCATATTCTGATCATGTCATTTTTCCATTTTTATTTTTCCTATTAATTTTGACAGACTGCCAGCTGCCAGCAGACTTCCCTGTTATGAGTTTGTGAGAAGTTTTTTATTTGTTGTCATATTTCATGTTCACACTCTATTGAACAGAGATTGTTGTTTTAATGATGATCTGATAACTGTTTATCTAATCTAACGGAAAGTTATATCTGCAATATCTATACATACATCGAACTTTAACTGCAACAATGGTAAGTTCACCATAAATCTAATATTTTTTTTGTAATTTCTCAATTTTTTTTCAGGCAAGATACTTTAAGGAGCAAGATATTGATGGTGAGTGCTGTCATGTTTTCATTTTTTGTTATTCGACACCCCAAATTCATTTCGGAGATATGCAAAGGGCTATTGGTATAGGGTGTATAGGCTCTTTCAAACATAATCTGGATCAGTGCAGGACTTTGTACGTAATTGAGATATATATTGAACTGCTACCTCGATGTCTACTAAATGCTTGGGTAATTGTCTTGACTGTGCCAAAAATCTCAAAAAAATCATGAAAAATTCAGTAAACACTAACCTTGATATGCAGAACACGAATCTGTTTTCAGATTTTTCCGGTCGGTCTTGGTTTTTCTAAAAAAAATTCTTAAAGTTATTGAAGTTTATCTCGACAAAATACTTCATTTTTCAAGGGCGTTTAAATATTTCAGAGTTTCGTGGCCTATTTTCATCATGAATACAAAATTCTCGATTTTTTCCTTAATTTACAGTCTTCTTTATTACTGAATTTCCCTAAAATGTGATGATTCCTTGATGTTTACATTCCGGTGATGTGACGGCCATTTCTACGTCATTCGACGTGACATTGCGCTGTTGAGCTAGAAATGAAGATGGCCGTCACATCACCGGAATGTAAACAATAAGGAATCATCACATTTTAGGGAAATTCAGTAATAAAGAAGACTGTAAATTAAGGAAAAAATCGAGCATTTTGTATTCATGATGAAAATAGGCCACGAAACTCTGAAATATTTAAACGAACTTGAAAAATGAAGTATTTTGTCGAGATAACCTTCAATAACTTTAAGAATTTTTTTTAGAAAAACCAAGACCGACCGGAAAAATCTGAAAACAGATTCGTGTTCTGCATATCAAGGTTAGTGTTTACTGAATTTTTCATGAATTTTTGAGATTTTTGGCACAGTCAAGACAATTACCAATGCTTGTAGGCCACTTATCTAATCAAATTCAATAACATTGGTTTGATCAGAAACTGTAGATGCAAGGTTTTGCACTGATGCAAAAATGACGTTTTTCTTTTTATACAATGTTGTGCTGATGGAATATTATTGGTAGTATGTAAATAATGAGCTTGTCTTTTTGCAGAATTCAGAGAATGTTTCTATTTGTTTGCAAGATCTGGACATATAAAATCTTTAGATGAATTAACTGTTATAATGAGGAGTTTGGGGTTAGCTCCAACAATTTCAGAATTGGCGGGTTATCTCAAACAGAAGGTAGGGAACACTTTTCTCATATAACACTATGTGAATCTAGCTCTATATTGGATTTCAGGGTGGTAAAATGACTTTTGCTGATTTTCTGGAAGTTATGCATATTCATTCAAGGGTTGAAAATCTGCCTAAAGAAATAGTGGATGCTTTCAAAGCTGGTGATACTTCTGGTAAAGGTCTGATACCTGCAAAACAATTGCGTCATATGCTCCAAAATTGGGGTGAATGTTTGTCTTCAAAAGAAGTTGATAGAATTTTCAGAGAAGCCAACATCACAAACAACAGTATGGTTAAATATGAAGATTTTGTGAAGATAGCATGTGCCCCCATACCAGATTATTATTAAGTGATATATCTTACATTCCTCTTGCTACTTTGCACATTATCAGGGATCTATTTTTGGTGGTATTTACAAGAAAATATTTTAGATGGTATATTTATTGTTAGATATTTTATAAGTTTTATATATTGAAGTTTTTACACAAGTCCCTTTTAACTATGAATTTTACACAACATACAATGAATAAATTTATTCAATTTTATCTGTAAGAGACTTATATACCCTGCTTAATGTCCTGTGTTATATGGTGCTTCAAAATTCAACTGCTTATGACTGCGAAAAAACAGAGAGTTATAATTCCAATAGCTTTTTTATATTTTCTTTATAGCTGTTTTGGGGTTCGAGTTACTCAAATCAAATTTGGAATGTAGGTTACCCAGTGATTGTAAAAATTCGTAGGAAGCATTTTAGTCGGGGTTCGAATCTTTTTCCCCTCGAAAGACCTTTTTGGTGACGACGCTGGATTCTGAAAATCACCATGAAGTCGATAAGAAAAGTTTTAAGATGAATACAAAAAAATAGAAATAAAAATTTATTTTCACTTGTATTATTTTGATCAGCTATGAGTTATTTCGTTGAAAATCATTCCTATTGATTCATTGCCGATTGGAAGAAAAATTGATTTATTTCTATGATTAGCATCAGTAGCGTTGTGAAACGCAGGAATTATTTTTAGGTTAGTTTTTGATAAACAGTTTACGACGTTCTGAGTGTGGTTAACTTTAAACGTTTTTTATTCCGACGACACCAAACCAATTTGAACAAATTCTCAATTTTGTTTTGAACTGAAAGAAAGAAAAATTCAACAAAATGTCGACTGCTATGCCAATAAATCCCAAACCCTTCCTCAACAGTTTAACCGGCAAAGCTGTGATGGTTAAACTCAAATGGGGCCACGAATATAAGGGCTATCTTGTATCAACTGATGGATATATGAATTTACAACTCGCTCAAACAGAAGAATTTATTGATGGAGCCTCATCAGGTAAGCCAGACTAATTATATTTTTTCAATAGAGGTTTTTGGAAAAAACATGTCTTTCAATATCAGATATCTCAGCTTTTTCCGTGAAAAGTTTAACACCTTAAGGTTTTTTATTCTTCTGAACTACTGAGCTTCAGTACCATATGATGCTGTATTTGGATTTTCTATTGTATCTCCTTATGTTTTTCTTTTCATCCGAAGAATATATAAATATATATGATTTTTCATTTACAGGAATGCTTGGTGAAGTTTTAGTTAGGTGTAACAACATATTATTCATAAGAGGAGTGGAAGAAGAAGATGAAGAAGGAGAAACTAAGGATTGAAAAAAATTTAACTTATCCAAAATTGTGTTGACTTTTCTTTTTCGGTTGGTGAATAGTGAGAGTGGTCATTTGAACATGTGAAATAAAAAGTATTTCAATATAATGCTCTTTCCTCAAACTGATTTTTGATGAATTACACATATTGGTGAAATTTATTGTTGTCTTTTTTATCCATATATTCACTTTTAGCAAAGTTGATTATAAAAAAACTGAGACTGAAATATACATATAAAGTATACAGAGAGGTTGGACTCATATTCCAAAACATTTTAATTGAAGTCTCGTTGAAAGTGAAACCTTTTTTAAAGGTAATAATAGGGTAGTTTGAAAACAATCGCACATTTTTTCTTGCAACTTTACATTCAGCGTAATGTATTTGTGACTTATTTTAAAATTGCATATGATTAGAATTCTACTTATTAAGTAGATGTTCTGATCAATGATATGCAAGTTTCTTGTGGTTCCTATTGCAACTGACTTCTAAGCTGTTTGAACCCATTGAGGATAGTAAAATTTTTTGGAATAAGATGAAATCAATTTTTTTCAAAGATTTTCAATTTGCAGAGTGAATCCTTTTTTTTTGAAAAAACATTCAAGTTCATTTTCACACTTTCCTTTCCATATTATCCAATCCACTGTTTTATGTGATGGACAATAAATTTAAAAGTTCTAAAACATCTTCATTGTTTAATTTGATTGGTGAAGAATGCTGGGGCAGAATCTAAATATTTATAAACTTATATAGCAGATAATTTACGTCCATAAACTCCACATTGTGATTAGGTTAACGCAAAAAATCTACTCTGACCCTCTAATGAATATTCTTTCTTATGGAAAAATTCAATTTCGATAATTTTATCATATATTTCGTGATTGTTTAGACTAATTAGCTACATAGTAACATGGGAACTATCAGTGGCGTAGAAAACATTTGAGGTATATTTCTCAAACATAAGATTAGGCACAAAAAAAGAATAGAAAAAATGAAAATCCTTTAATTTTAATTTTGTTGTTAGGCCTACAACACATTTTTCTCTTTTAATATGGCTGTTGCTATGAATGGTTTGTTCTTATTGACGTTGGGATTCTCTGATGATAGTACCCAAATAAGTGATATACAATCTACTTTTATGCTTATCATCCCTTATCCTTCCCCACCTTATTTTTTAATATTTTTTTCATTTTCCTGCTAAACTTCCTATATAGAAGAATCAGCGTTGGCATTATTGGGAGTATTTTTAATTAATATTAAACTGGTTCATTTTCGTATTTTATTTTGAAATCCATCCTATTTTTCTCTGATGAAAATTTAAATAAGCATTCATTGATTCAAGGGAACCGTTGTTCTCTGATTTTTTCAAAAAGCTGCTCATCATCTTACTTCACACGTGCCATCAGTAACGAACCCCACTGTTGTAAATTTTTTTTTGGATTTCTAATCATACGGATTCGGCAGATAAAACTAATTTATGAGGAAACACATGCATATTGGATGGCCTGATCAACTCAAAACGAAAAAATGTAGTGGCATATCTCTAACAAAGCTTGAAATAATTGGTTGCGATTTTATGAATGGATGGATATTTGGCAATATGCATTGAAATTTGATAAAACGGTTCATTCAGAAGGACTTAATTGTTGTCGGGTTGATTAGGGATTATTGCTCAAGAATGTAACACCATATAATATACTTTCTGATAATTATTTTTTTTTCGGAAAAGAGATAACGAAAATGTAACAATTTTGTCTAAAAGCTGTATTAACATTTCACGTCATTTTTTTTCCTTTGAGTTTTTTCATGTTCAACCCTTAAAATGGAAATGCCTTCTGTATGTCCAATTGAATTTTTAATTAACGAAGGAGAAGTATTGGTATGTCTTCTTACAGAAAATGAGGAATTTTCATGCAAAAATCCGCAAGTTTATTAACATGTTAGTTCGAAGTTAATATACAGGGTCTTTCACGAATTATTGTACAGGCTTTCAGTGCAGATGCAGGTCATTTTTGAGGAGTTTGAATCAGTGGTCGAAATATGTCCTAACTATATTCGTCCAAAAGATACTTCTTCTTCTGGTGCCTTGTCTGTCTTCAGACGTTGGCTATCATCATAGATACGATATTTTGGAATCCTTCTCCATCGGCTGCTGCGCGAAATAGTTCCTCGGTCGAAAGACCACACCATTGCCTGATATTGCTAAGCCAGGATAGCTTTTTTCGTCCTATCTACCTTTTACTTTCAACTTTTCCTTGTATCATGAGGCGCAACAGCTGGTATTTAGATCCTCTTATTATATGTCCAAAGTACTCCGTTTTTCTCTTCTTTATGATATTCAGCAGATGCCGTTCCGTATCCATCATTCTGAGGACACCTTCGTTGGTAGTGTGCGAGACCCACGATATTTTTAGGATCCGGCGATAGCACCAGAGTTCAAACGCTTCTATTTTGTTCATCATTGTGACCCAAAAGATACTGGATGTATGTATTTTATCAAAATCTTTCAATCGGCATACTTCTTGAACTCCTTGATGGATTTTCATGAATACTTCATGGAATGGCTGTAGCACAATGAATAAAATTCGTTCTTAAGAACGTGTGGATAGCGCAGAGAAAATTATATTTTTTATTCCACATCTTGGAAAAACACCCTGTAGGATCATCTATTTTTGAAAAAGCGAAATTATCCTCCAAATCTAAATTAAATTACCTTTTCAATCAAGCCTATTTGGCAATAATGGCACACTTCGTATCCCTATTTCATATTTCATTGAATATCGAGAATTCTCAATTTTGAATTAATACGCAACAGAATGGGTCAGTTCGTATTGGGTGAATTCAATTTCTCAAAAAAATGTCCTCAGGAATGTACACTGTGTCCCAAATTGGGTGAGATTGCACTGTATCTCAGCTATTATTGAAGATGTGCACTTTTTGGAGATTTTATTATTTCTCGATGCCTGTACGAGATAGAGAAAAAAAGAAAACTGCTTTCAATAGATTATTTAAGGTAGAATTAAATCAGTGGCGTAGATAATTTTTTTTTCAGAGCACTGATTAAGAGATTGAGCACAAACTCAGAATTATTCAGATAGAACACCCTGTATATATATGCAATTATTTTTCTGAATAAATTGATGTATCACAACCTAACTTTCAATGAATTTCGAAAATCAGAAAAATCCATATTTATGTTTTTTTTTCAATAGTATGACATGAATTCTCTCACAAATGCATAAAAGTTGAGGATGCATCAAAAATTTCAATATTAATATTAAAATTTGTTCTATACCCAACAATTTCAAGGTCATGTTGAAGAGTGATATTTTGAGTTTATGATTGAATAGAACAAAATGAATAGGTTTAAGTCACATGGTGTTTTAAAAAAGTAATAATTGAATTAATGTGTGAAAGAATTCATGGCCTACTATTGGAAAACAAACATATATATATGGATTCTACTGATTTTTGACGCTGAAATTCATCAGAGGTTTAGGTTGTGATACATCAATGTATTCAGAAAAATAATTGCAGAAATTTGACAGGGTGTTCTATCTGAAAAATTCGAAGTTTGTGTTCAATCTCTGAAACAGTGCTCTGAAAAAAATTTTCAACTACTCCACTGATTTCTACGTGAAATAATCTATTGAAAGCAGTTTTCATTTTGTCTTTATCTCATACAGGGCCCGAGAAATAATAACATCTCCAAAAAGTCCACATTTTGGTTTTCGCCCTGTATTCCAGAAAAAAAGTTTAACAAAAAAGTAACACAGGGGTCGCGAAAACCGCATGTCTCTATCTTCAATAATGGCTGAGATACCGTGCAGTCTCACCCAATTCGGGACACAGTTTACTCTATCTTATTTCACCCGAATACACAAATTTGGAGTTTTTTTACATTACCTGAATTTTTTCATGAAATTCTTTTCCAAGATCAGAAATCAGCTCCAAATGATGAACATGCTCATTCTCATCTTCAATTTTTTTTCCGAATAACCAAAAATGATAGTAGCAGAATCAATTAGGACTCAACTGGACTTGTTTAAGATTCTGCTCTATATCTCTTGATCCCTCCATTTTTCGAAAAAAACTATCATATACGGTTTTCAAGAGCATTAATTTTGTGACAAATTAAGCCCAACCGAAGCTCTGTAGGTCAATTCAATTACGAATAACGGCACTTTGAAAATAGGCCAGTTGTTGAATCATTAGTTTTACATCTTTTTGTACTGAGATTGCGTCGAAACAATTGATCTCACGAGTAAAGCTTGTGGAATATTAAGCTTAATTAGCTTTAAAATAAGCTTAGAGCGAGGACTATAGACCTCGTGGTTCTTTCAAAATCTTAAAAAAGCCCATACAGGATAAAATCGCATTTATCCAGAAATGATCCATAATCATAATTGGTTACAATAATGTCAATATTACTGTACGATTTTTAATAGGTATGTAACAACTGGTCTATTTTTAAAGTGCCGTAATTCGGAAATGAATTAACAAATAGAGCTCCAATTGGGCTTGATTTGTCACAAATTTAATGCTCTTGAAAACAGTAAATAACAGTTTTTGTCGAAAAATCTGAAACAAGACCGAAAATTTCGTGGTTTTTGGTGTGTAAAACTTTTTCCACAACTTTTTGACAGTTGCAAATTTGGGTATACATGGCCCTAGTAGGCCCAAACAACATACTTAAAAATCAGAGATACATCATGTTTTTCCAATTCAGCGTGTGTCGATTTTGACTGGCATAATAATTGTCAATTGTCGCATGTCGCATTCGGCAATGTCTAATAGACATCTAAAAATCGGTCCCTTCCCAATCCGTTTTCAATATCCGTCATTCTTGTAATTTTAATACCGCCTAATTGGAGTTTCGATGTTGATAGAGCGGGGCTGAAGGGTCTCAGCCTCCACTAAAATGTCATCGAGATGTCATCCGGGCATCCCCCGCCTGGGGTCGATGGCTTCATAAATAATCGTTGTCATTTTACGGAGATTAGCTAATAAGTCAACACGCATTCTGTCATTCGAATTCGAAACGGTACAGCTTCGTAATAATGGCATTGTTTTGTGCGGTGGATGATGGCGTTCGCAGTGAGTGGCAGCCGAGAGGGTGCGGGGGTAGATCGGAGCAACCCTCGTTTAACAATCGCGTAAACGATGCACCGGGAACGCACAACTGGGCCAAGGGAGCTGAGCGATTTGTACTGTAGTTCTCTCATAATGCTCCATAATGCATCAGCAACGTAGATAACACTAGAGAGTTATCGAATATCGAATAGAGGCCTAACTTAAATAAAGTATCCCTTATTTTGACATTTACTCATGCACATTCGCAAAAGATTTTAAGGTGGCCTGTAATAAAATACGGGCCTCCTGTACTTAACGAGAAATAAATCGTTAAGGGATCTTTTATTACAGGATCCTCTGATAAAGTGAGGCCTGCATTTGTGTTTCGATAACTCTCTATTTAATTCAGAGGTGTTAATTCCCAAATGGGTGCTCTTTCCACACGAAAAATTGAGAGCCCCTAAATTTTCGTCAGGAAAAATGGTGAATTTTGTTGCGTATATTTCGGGACATCCTGTAATGGATGTCGAAATACTCAAATGTAGGAACTGTTACAGGGTGGTCAGATTCCGATGATTTAGTACTACATCTGCTAAATCTTAATATATAAAACTAGGTCAGCCATTTTGTTGGTTACACTATTTATAACTCAAGATTGGATGAACTGTTTATTATGACAGATTTTTTTTTTGAATTCTTCTACCACGAGGTTAACATAAATTACATTAAAACTCTGAAAAATTTGATGAAATGGAAAAAAATAGGAAATAATTTTTCTTCTTGCGAATAACACCAGTAGGGGTCGCTACGTTGAATAATATTTGATATAAATTCGGTGAACTACATTTTCTAATAATATTAGCCCATCTGAGTCCATGTGTTATTACACCTATCTTTCTTTCGAAAACTACGGAAAATTTATGACGAAATGTTTTGAACAAATCTCCATTCTACTATTATATATGTAAACAATTAGTGTGTATTTTGAGTTGCCTAAACAGATGTTTTGGGGTCGCATTGATTGTTTTGTTTGATGACTCTCGACAACCATTACCTCTTATTCCAAAATCGACGGCTGACGATGAAATGAATGCTTGCCTAAAATCATCAACTTCAAATTTGGCTTGGTAATAAAAAGCTTTCAATTCAGTTGATTGCGGTTGGAATAGGACCAATAGATATTTGCAGCCCACAAAAATGCAAAGAACACCTGCACCACAAAAATTGTTGAAAATGATTTTTTGTAACTGCAAAAAAAGATGCAATGCTTCATGCACCTGCAGAAAACTGAGTCTTTTTTGTAACGCTACATGTGGGGAATGTGCAGGTGTTGACTGCCAAAATAGTTGTCCAATGTTTGGCAAAGATGATGAAATAATTGACAATGGCGACAGCCACTCAGAATCAGATTAATTTTTTGACACAAAAAGTATTGATTTCACCTGAATAAAGTGATGCATAAATGAATTGTTTATATGATATTTCCATTTTGTTATTTTGAACAGAATGGGTTGCTTTTAGGGGTTGAAAAATAAAAATGACTAAAACTAACATTGATCCAAAATACTGTTATGAAATTGATTGAAATTAATTGATTATATTAATAGAGACCCATTTTAATACATTTTATGCTGAAAGGAGATGGTTTATACGGTCTTGAAGTATATGAAGACATTCATTAAACTTCATAAAACGCTACTGAGGCCCAAAAATGACTTTGATTTACATTAGAACAACTTTTTTTAAATTTTGGATAAAGGATTTGTTTTCACCCCTTAAAAATAATAAGCATGAATCGGCATACCGGGGTGATGTTAGCTCCCGGCCGGCCAGCTCCAAGCGGCCGACCTGCTCCAAGTGGCTGGCCCATTCCACCACGGTCAATACCGAATTGACCATCTCTCGACAGAAATTGGTTCGTTTAAGTTGAACTCAGCGAAGGATCACATGGAAGTGATAAATTCTATAGGGAAAAACGAATAATTTAATTCGAATATGATCAGATATTCTATCATGTCATTTCAACATGAATCTAATTCGGTCCATGCTCGGCCGAATTCAGTTACGTTTTGGATGTCCGGCCAAGAATTTTGATGAATGCATTTGATAGAGTATATCTTTTCATACAATTTAAAAAAAATTCATCAAATTCTGTGAACCCTTGACCCCCAGCTCCAAGGATCAAACGAAGTGTTTCTTTTTCGACTCTATAACGTATCAAATGTTTTTTTTTTGTGTTTGGGATGTCCGGCCAAGAAGTTTGAGAAATGCATTTGATAGAGTATATCTTTTCATACTACCAATAAAAATTTCATCCAGTTCTGTGAACCCTCGACCCCCAGCTCCGAGGATCAAACGCAGTGTTCTTCCGTTTCTTTCTCAACTCTATCCCGTATCAGATGTTTTTTTCGTGTTTCGGATGTCCGGCCAAGAATTTTGAGTAATGCATTTGATAGGGTATATCTTTTCATACTATTTATAAAAATTTCAACAAATTCTGTGAACCCTTGACCCCCAGCTCCAAGGATCGAACGCACTGTTCTTCCGTTTCTTTCTCGACTCTATCCCGTATCAAATGTTTTTTTTTTCATGTTTGGGATGTCCGGCCAAGAATTTTGAGTGATGCATTTGATAGGGTATATATTTTCATACTATTTATAAAAATTTCAATAAATTCTGTGAACCCTTGATCCCCAGCTCCAAGGATCGAACGCACTGTTCTTCCGTTTCTTTCTCGACTCTATCCCGTTTCAAATGTTTTTCTTTGTGTTTGGGATGTCCGGCCAAGAATTTTGAGAAATGCATTTGATAGAGTATATCTTTTTATACTACCAAACAAAATTTCATCCAATTCTGTGAACCCTTGACCCCCAGCTCCAAGGATCGAACGCAGTGTTCTTCCGTTTCTTTCTCGACTCTATCAAATGTTTTTCTTTGTGTTTGGGATGTCCGGCCAAGAATTTTGAGGAATGCATTTGATAGAGTATATCTTTTTATACTGCCAAACAAAATTTCATCCAATTCTGTGAACCCTTGACCCCCAGCTCCAAGGATCGAACGAAGTGTTCTTCCGTTTCTTTTTCGACTCTATAACGTATCAAATGTTTTTTCCGTGTTTCGGATGTCCGGCCAAGAATTTTGAGTAATGCATTTGATAGAGTATATCTTTTCATACTTTCCAAAATAATTTCATCGAATTCTTTGAACCTTTGACCCCCAGCTCCAAGGATCAAACGCAGTGTTCTTCCGTTTCTTTCTCGACTCTATAACGTATCAAATGTTTTTTTTCTGTTTGGCATGTCCGGCCAAGAATTTTGAGGAATGCATTTGATAGAGTATATCTTTTCATACAAAAAAAAAAAAATCGACTAATTCTGTGAAACCTTGACCCCCACCTCCAAGGATCGAACGCAGTGTTCTTCCGTTTCTTTCTCGACTCTATCCCGTATCAAATGTTTTTCTTTGTGTTTGGGATGTCCGGCCAAGAATTTTGAGAAATTCATTTGATAAAGTATATCTTTTTATACTACCAAACAAAATTTCATCCAATTCTGTGAACCCTTGACCCCAGCTCCAAGGATCAAACGAAGTGTTCTTCCGTTTCTTTTTCGACTCTATAACGTATCAAATGTTTTTTTCGTGTTTGGGATGTCCGGCCAAGAAGTTTGAGAAATGCATTTGATAGAGTGTATCTTTTCATACTATTTAAAAAAATTTCAACAAATTCTGTGAACCCTTGACCCCCAGCTCCAAGGATCGAACGCAGTGTTCTTCCGTTTCTTTCTCGACTCTATCCCGTATCAAATGTTTTTCTTTGTGTTTGGGATGTCCGGCCAAGAATTTTGAGGAATGCATTTGATAGAGTATATCTTTTTATACTGCCAAACAAAATTTCATCCAATTCTGTGAACCCTTGACCCCCAGCTCCAAGGATCGAACGCAGTGTTCTTCCGTTACTTTCTCGACTCTATCCCGTATCAAATGTTTTTCTTTCATGTTTGGGATGTCCGGCCAAGAATTTTGAGAAATGCATTTGATAGAGTATATCTTTTCATACTATTTAAAAAAATTTCAACAAATTCTGTGAACCCTTGACCCCCAGCTCCAAGGATCGAACGCAGTGTTCTTCCGTTTCTTTCTCGACTCTATCCCGTATCAAATGTTTTTTTTTCATGTTTGGGGTGTCCGGCCAAGAATTTTGAGAAATGCATTTGATAGAGTATATCTTTTCATACTATTTAAAAAAAATTTCAACAAATTCTGTGAACCCTTGACCCCCAGCTCCAAGGATCGAACGCAGTGTTCTTCCGTTTCTTTCTCGACTCTATCCCGTATCAAATGTTTTTTTTTCATGTTTGGGGTGTCCGGCCAAGAATTTTGAGAAATGCATTTGATAGAGTATATCTTTTCATACTATTTAAAAAAATTTCAACAAATTCTGTGAACCCTTGACCCCCAGCTCCAAGGATCGAACGCAGTGTTCTTCCGTTTCTTTCTCGACTCTATCCCGTATCAAATGTTTTTTTTTTTCATGTTTGGGATGTCCGGCCAAGAATTTTGAGAAATGCATTTGATAGAGTATATCTTTTCATACTATTTAAAAAAATTTCAACAAATTCTGTGAACCCTTGACCCCCAGCTCCAAGGATCGAACGCAGTGTTCTTCCGTTTCTTTCTCGACTCTATCCCGTATCAAATGTTTTTTTTTCATGTTTGGGGTGTCCGGCCAAGAATTTTGAGAAATGCATTTGATAGAGTATATCTTTTCATACTATTTAAAAAAATTTCAACAAATTCTGTGAACCCTTGACCCCCAGCTCCAAGGATCGAACGCAGTGTTCTTCCGTTTCTTTCTCGACTCTATCCCGTATCAAATGTTTTTTTTTTTTCATGTTTGGGATGTCCGGCCAAGAATTTTGAGAAATGCATTTGATAGAGTATATCTTTTCATACTATTTAAAAAAATTTCAACAAATTCTGTGAACCCTTGACCCCCAGCTTGAAGGATCAAACGAAGTGTTCTTCCGTTTCTTTTTCGACTCTATAACGTATCAGATGTTTTTTTCGTGTTTCGGTTGTCCGGCCAAGAATTTTGAGTAATGCATTTGATAGGGTATATCTTTTCATACTATTTATTAAAATTTCAACAAATTCTGTGAACCCTTGACCCCCAGCTCCAAGGATCGAACGCAGTGCTCTTCCGTTTCTTTCTCGTCTCTATCCCGCGTAAAATGTTTTTTTTTTCGTGTTTCGGATGTCCGGCCAAGAATTTTGAGAAATGCATTGGATAGATTATAACTTTTTATACTACCAAACAAAATTTCATCCAATTCTGTGAACCCTTGACCCCAGCTCCAAGGATCGAACGCAGTGTTCTTCCGTTTCTTTCTCGACTCTGGGAACTGGGGGTCAAGGGTTTACAGAATTGGTTGAAATTTTTCTTGGTAGTATGAAAAGATATACTCTATCAAATGCATCACTCAAAATTCTTGGCCGGACATCCCAAACACAAGAAAAAACATTTGATACGGGACAGAATCGAGAAAGAAACGGAAGAACACTGCGTTTGATCCTTGAAGCTGGGGGTCAAGGGTTCACTGAATTGGTTGAAATTTTTTTAAAAAGTATGAAAAGATACTCTGTGTTCAATTTTCTCAAAATTCATGGCCGAACATCCCAAACATGAAAAAAAAAACATTTGATACGGGATAGAGTCGAGAAAGAAACGGAAGAACACTGCGTTTGATCCTTGGAGCTGGGGGTCAAGTGTTCACAGAACTGGATGAAATTTTTATTGGAAGTATGAAAAGATATACTCTATCAAATGCATTTCTCAAAATTCTTGGCCCGACATCCCAAACACAAAAAAAAAACATTTGATACGGGATAGAGTCGAGAAAGAAACGGAAGAACACTGCGTTTGATCCTTGGAGCTGGGGGTGAAGGGTTCACAGACCTGGATGAAATTTTTATTGGAAGTATGAAAAGATATACTCTATCAAATGCATTTCTCAAAATTCATGGCCGAACATCCCAAACATGAAAAAAAAAAACATTTGATACGGGATAGAGTCTAGAAAGAAACGGTTCGATCCTTGGAGCTGAGGGTCAAGGGTTCACAGAATTTGTTGAAATTTTTATAAATAGTATGAAAAGATATACCCTATCAAATGCATTACTCAAAATTCTTGGCCGGACATCCGAAACACGAAAAAAACATCTGATACGGGATAGAGTCGAGAAAGAAACGGAAGAACACTGCGTTTGATCCTTGGAGCTGGGGGTCAAGGGTTCACAGAACTGGATGAAATTCTTATTGGTAGTATGAAAAGATATACCCTATCAAATGCATTTCTCAAACTTCTTGGCCGGACATCCCAAACACAAAAAAAAACATTTGATACGTTATAGAGTCGAAAAAGAAACGGAAGAACACTTCGTTTGATCCTTGGAGCTGGGGGTCAAGGGTTCACAGAATTGGATGAAATTTTGTTTGGTAGTATAAAAAGATATACTCTATCAAATGCATTTCTCAAAATTCTTGGCCGGACATCCCAAACACGAAAAAAATTATTTGATATGGGATAGATTCGAGAAAGAAATGGAAGAACACTGCGTTCGATCCTTGGAACTGGGGGTCAAGGGTTCACAGAATTGCATGAAATTTTGTTTGGTAGTATGAAAAGTTATACTCTATGAAATGCATTTCTCAAAATTCTTGGACGGACATCCCAAACACAAAAAAAAAACATTTGATACGGGATAGAGTCGAGAAAGAAAAGGAAGAACACTGCGTTTGATCCTTGGAGTTGGGGGTCAAGGGTTCACAGAACTGGATGAAATTTTTATTGGAATTATGAAAAGATATACTCTTTCAAATGCATTTCTCAAAATTCTTGGCCGGACATCCCAAACACAAAAAAAAACATGTGATACCTCATAAAGTCGAAAAAGAAACGGAAGAACACTTCGTTTGATCCTTGGAGCTGAGGGTCAAGGGTTCACAGAATTGGATGAAATTTTGTTTGGTAGTATAAAAAGATATGCTCTATCAAATGCATTTCTCAAAATTCTTGGCCGGACATCCCAAACCTGAAAAAAAAAACATTTGATACGGGATAGAGTCGAGAAAGAAACGGTTCGATCCTTGGAGCTGGGGGTCAAGGGTTCACAGAATTTGTTGAAATTATTATAAATAGTATGAAAAGATATACCCTATCAAATGCATTACTCAAAATTCTTTACCGGACATCCGAAACACGAAAAAAACATCTGATACGGGATAGAGTCGAGAAAGAAACGAAAGAACACTGCGTTCGATCCATGGAGCTGGGGGTCAAGGGTTCACAGAATTTGTTGAATTTTTTTTAAATTCCATGAAAAGATATACTCTATCAAATGCATTCATCAAAATTCTTGGCCGGACGTCCAAAACGTAACTGATTTCAGCCGAGCATGGACCGAGTTTGATTCATGTTGAAATGACCTGATAGAATATCTGATCATATTCGAATTAAATTATTCGTTTTTCCCTATAGAATTTATCACTTCCATGTGATCCTTCGCTGAGTTCAACTTAAACGAACCAATTTCTGTCGAGAGATGGTCAATTCGGTATTGACCGTGGTGGAATGGGCCAGCCACTTGGAGCAGGTCGGCCGCTTGGAGCTGGCCGGCCGGGAGCTAACATCACCCCGGTAATCGGCATAGGGTCGAAGCATCTTGATAGAATTCGGAGGTTCTATAATAATAATAACCAAATATTATACAAGTTGTAAACTCTGAAAAAAAAACTGTGAGTTATGCTATATAACTGTTTACAGTTGTTGAAAATTAATTCAAATTCTAACGACAGTAAGTAACAATATTTAAAATTAAAATAAATTTCTTCTATTCTTCGTCACCATCGGTTTCTTCTAGTCTTGATCAGGAATCCAGTCGCATTCGGGAAGTTTTGTCTCAATTCGGTGTTTTCTCGTCTCTTCGGTAATTTTTTGTCATAATCAGTAATTTGTTACCTCAGCTTCTCATGTAGAGTTGATAATTCTATGAATCATCGATCTATCTTCTGCGATCAACCAATTTTTTATTTCTCTTTTAAATTTTTTCATACTTTTCATTTGTTTTATTCGACTAGGTATTTGTGGGTAAAGTCTTGAAGCTAGGTATGTGCAGCTTCTCTGACCTAATCTCTTTTCTGCTTTAGGTCTTTCATACTTGTCATTTTCTTTTCTTGTAGAGTAATTGTGCTCTTTCAGTACTAGAGGTATCTTCTTCTGTTGAACGCTCGTTATTATTTTGCTCGCAAAAATCTGTCTTATATCCAATACTTTCGATATTTCATAAATCTCACGGCTAGGGAATGTATACTTTTTACCGTACATAATTTTCAAGATGCATTTTTGCATGATAGGTAATGCCTAATTTTCGCCCTCATTGACTGGACTAATTGTACAGGACAATTTTATCTCTACCTTCAAGGTATTATACCATAATAGTTCATTATAATATTGAAGTTGCTTTTTTATTTATCCATTGAGGCAGAACAAAGCCAGCCAGGTCAGCTAGTTGAAAGATAAATGAGATAGAAAAAATAATATACATTTCATGTGTTCTTTTTTCCGAGAAACATAAATTGCTGAACACATCTCCAATATCTATTCAAAGTATAACTCCTGAAGATGCCAGTCACTCGAACTGGCGAAACGTCGAGAATGAATCTACGAGGACGGCTCGAAAAAACAAGTGACATTAAGAGATGGCCGCGAAAGTTTCAACCAATTCATTCTTGTATTCTGCATAATAATTTAACCATGACCAATGTTTTCTAAATTAATTAAACAGCTCACATTTGCGGAATTTCAAGTTCTGAGATATGATTCAAAACCAAAATCTCCTTTGATTTGGTTGATCGAAAAATGTGTTTTCGGAATTTTCGATATATTCGGAAGAATATCATGATATATATTTTGAAATTGTCAAGAAAATTCTATGGAAAGAAATTTTTTTAATTGCTCTAAAATTCGAATCGGCTTTGAAATTTCGACATCACCGGCCAAAAGTACTGAAAAAACTGCCCTTAAAGATGTTTTCATTTCGAGAGCGTAGTCACAATACTCAGAAAGTTATAGCGAATTATTTAAATTGGCAAAATTCAAAATTCTTACCGAAGGTGCTACACTTACATTATTGATTCCATAGAGAAATTCAATTTTCCCGTAGTTCGCTGCCTTATTTCCAATAAAGTTTGTAAAGTAAAAAATATTACTTATCCTTCGAAACATATTTGAAATTTTGGGGAAATTTTTCCTAATTTCCCCTGAAAGTTTTCAGTTCATGATGGAATGGTATCTGTTCCGTACGAAACACTATTCCGTTCAGATTTGCCCAGTTGACGAGCTCCCAGCTAACGAACGCTTGTATCTCTAATGTAATTAGAACATTCGCTAACAGCGAATGGTCCATTGTTCAAATAGTGAATTACTGAACATCCCGGTAAAGGGTTAATATGCCTGAAATTTTAATTGTGAACAAATAATTGAGCAAGTTCGCTGTTCTATTTGCACGCACAGTCAATAAAATGGCCCACCCGGATTCGGATCCGTCGTTATTTGGTCCAAACTGCTCCCCAGGTATACTGCAGACTAGGCTGAAATGAATCCATGTCAAAAAGTATACTCCGTTCAAGAATTATTGTCATCTAAGCAGGCATTGGAAGTCCAGTCGCGGCTTAATTTCTAATAACAAAAAGTAACTGAAATTTGATGTGAGAAAATACGAAAATACCTAGAATATTATATTCCAATACAAGTTGCAGAATGGGCTCCTATTCCAACACGAATACGAAATTCGGAAACGAGCGACGAAGGAGCGAGTTTTTGAACGCATGAGTGTTGAAATTGCCTTCCGCAACAAGTAATAGACGATATTTTCTGCATTTCAGTCAAGTTTTGTGAAATGCTCTCGAAATTCAATCAAAAATTCATAATATATTACATCCTAGTGACTTTGGTATTGTATCTTGGCAGATGATGTGAATGTTACGAAAATTGACAGATTACCGAATTTGAGTTGATGTGTGTTGAAAAAAATTGGAAGGATTCAAAGTAAAAAAAACGAGATGTTGAGATTTGGTTAGACCACTCTGTATATGTTGATAATGTTTGTGTGAAAAATATCACAAGGAGAAACCTTTATTCAGGCACGGGTCGAAGCCAAATTTTGGGGGGGGGGGCGAAATCCATCGAAAATTTTCCAACTGGACATTGAATTGACGGATTCCTGCGTTATATACATTTTGGTATAACATTTGTTTCGGTAAAAAAAAAAATTCAAAATGATTAATTTCAACAAAGTGAGGAGTAATTAACTTTTTTTCCATCTACCGAACATTCAATTAAGTAGATTTTATGGAGTTTCTTTTTTTCATAAAGAGTATCTCGATGTTGCTTGAAACTTTGAGAGACATTACTTGTTTGTTTTTTCAGTTTCTTCATTTTACGGAATCGTTTTTTTTTGCAAGGAGTACTTTGAAGTATGTTCGAAATTTTGAGACACACTTGTTTCATTTTTTATTTTAGTTCAGTTTCATTATTTGGTGTATCACAAAATTTCAAGCATCATAAAAAAATATTTTTCACAAAAAAGCTGATTAATCAATCAATCAAATATCTTTATTAGAACCACCACAATCAAATACAATAACTTACAATTCCATTTTAGATAAATAAACATAAACCTAAAATTCCACAAAGGAATAATTTCCGCGTGTGGACTTAAATTAATCTATATTATGGACTAAAAATAAAATAAAGAAATATACATGATTGAATGTTGGGTAGATGAAAAATCAAAGTTAATTACTTACCACTTTGATGAGATTCAAAATATTGAAACTTCTCATCCCTAACATGCGTCCATTTCACAGAATAATGGGGAAAAAATTTTCAGAAAATATATTTCGTTCGATAAAAAATGAGCCTTACTTTTGCTTAAAGATTTTATGAAATAAAGAAAAGCAAAATAACTCCCTAGTTTATACAGAAAATGTGTGTCATAAATCAAGATACTTAAAAAAAAAACAGATTCCTGATTTGGTAGGGAAACGGTTTTGACCTAAATCACTCATATTGAAGAAACAATTTTGAACAGAATTTCCTAATTTGAGTTGGCGATTTCGAACTCTTGCAGCGTTTATTGCAATTAGTGTTTGGAATTGAGGATATATTTGGTGTTTTCCTCCGTGCATTTTCTGTTCATAAATTTTTTTAAAATTATTTTATAAGGCACTAACTCAAACTTCACTTTAAATCTTTTTTGGTTCATTATTTAAATTTATTCACACATATTGTTTATTCGCGAAACTATTACACACACAATGTACGAAGAGCGAACCTAATGGTGATTCTGCTTATCTGAAAGTAGCAGCTTAAATTTATGATACCAGATGGTTTTTTTATGACACAGTCCATGCGACGTAACTGAAAATTTTACAACAGGGTACCTACTTCTTGAGGCCGCCATCTCTACCAACACTTGATGGTAAAAATATTGGGTTAAATCGTTGATTGAAGTATTCTAATATACTTCAATCAACGGTTAAATACCATTTATTGCCGGCTATACATATATTGTCAAGTACTGATTGCAAACTTGTTTTTTCTAATTCAGTATTCTAATTCTATTTCTAATTCATATTTCATAACTCTCGGAATTATGTATTTCAACTGCTTTGAATTCCAAAGCATAGAACCAGTAAATTTGAAATGTCCGTTAAATACCAGGGCATACAGTTTTTTGATCACTTACCTGTAGTGATACAAAAATTGAATATCAAACTATTCAAAAGGCGTATAAGGGATCTATTGATCAGCAAGGCTTATTATGCTATCGATGAATTAATGGGAGATACCATTACCACCATGATCTGACATTAATGAGTTTATTATTATTTTCAAAATCATCGAGTTCGTTCGTTACAGTTTGTGTTTTTCATTTTGTTCCCTGTTTTTTAATTCAACAGTTGTATTTTTTAATATTCATATTGAATTACCTAATACTTGACTTGCTTTGAAATTTTGCCAACTATTTTGGAATTTTTTCAACCCTTCTGAAATTTTTTTCAACTGCTTTGAAATTTTTCTAACTCCCTTGAAAATCTCCAACTGCTTTGAAAATTTGTCAACTTCGTTCAACATCGTTCTTAATTAGATCCGCTGAATCCTTCTTCTTTATAGTTTGGGAGGCAGTTTCTTATAGTCTAGTCCACGACATGTTATTCGGGATTTTTACGTGTTAGATGCGATGGATTCAAGTGAACCCAACTACTTCCCCTAATTTTATTTATATTCCAAGTTCTTCGCCTGTGAATCATTAACCTCCAAAAATCACAACTTGATAAAGTCTCGTAAAACTGAACTGGACGTAATCTCGAAACGTCTGAAATTTTTATTCGGATTATTGGCAACTTCGAATCACGTGCTCTAAACGAAAAAGTCGGTTTATAACCCAATAACCAATACCGGGCTAGAACTCTTTCACATCCAGCCTTTGTACTCGTACCGTTCTTGTCTCCGTGACGACTAAAGGAAGAAAACTTGATTTCGTATTCGAAAACGTTATCGGTCATAAAACGGGATGCACAAAACTACACGGAATGCATGAAACCGTGGAATTGTTAATAAAAAAGATGTTTTTTTTCTCGTTTTTATTTCCTTTTGCACAGAGTGGGCAGATTTGCCATTTTCGTAGGGTAACTGGGTGATTCTAGAAGATACAAGTTGACGATTTTGACTTTTTTGAGGGCACATTCCACGCCCATAACATGGGAACATAGGTGGGAAAATTAATGGCCTCAGAAGTTTTTTCTATAATCGATATTCAAAGTAGGCATTTGCGCTGGTACCTATTTGAAAATCTAAACGTCATATTTTTCGAGGAATGTTACTCTAATTAATAGTTTGAGAATTAAACCTTCAAAATTCCATAATCTACTAGGCGACGAAATTTTTTGAACGCATGTAATATAGCACAGAAAGAACATAGTGGAATTCATGACATTTATGAATACATCATAGAAAATGATTTGAAAACTACTTTTCTTTACTTCTGTGTCAAATCCTTTTATTCGGCCACATCGTGTAGAACAAAATCTTGTGAGAATATTTCATTCTATCACAGTGTTCATAGTTATATTTATTGATTAGGTACATGTTGGCCTCCTGTCACGAGTTTATTCATTATCTATCAAATTTATGAGAAAGAAAACTTTTTTTTACTTTTACTACTGAAATTTAACTTTCCAAATTTCCAATCTTGGCTTGTAGCGTAAAAAATAAATCTACATGTGGCTACAATAGTTTCTATTAACGACCTTCTTACCTGTTTCCAGTGAAACGTGGTTGATTGTGAAAAAACCCTATTATGCAATTATCATAAAAAAAAAGTTGGGAAAAGGGCGCCAGTAGACCATTTGCCCAGGGCGCCCATCACCTTAGTCCGGGGCTTAATATGAAAAATAGTATTGAACTGGCTTAAATTGTTTTTCCAAATCAAGTAATTACTGTAACTATGGAAATAAAATGGCATTTTTTGACAATGATTTCAAAGTGACAGTTCTTGATAATTATTTTGGAATGTCTTTTTATTCGCGTCAATTTCGTGCGTTATATTTATAACTGTAAATTAATGAAAATTTCGAGCGACGATGAAGTAAGCAGTACCCCACCTAACTTGACAGATGTGGCCAATTCAGTGATTTCAAATATTTTACCGGAGATATCGAGGCGCCAGTATGAAAATGCATATCAGCAATTTAAAGAGTGATGTGAAGAAGAAAAATATCCGAAAATGTGGTGTTGGAATATTTTGCAGAGAAGTCTAAGAAGCTGAAGTTTTTCACATTATTCTATGTTGAAAGCAACACTCAATGTGAAAGAAAACGTGGATTCCATATTTGAAAAAATAGTCAGTTGGAAACCATCCTAAACAAAAACTAAGGTATTGACTAGAGAGGAAGTTGAACAATTCATAAAAGAGGCAGATGATGAAAACTATTTGTTGGATAAGGTAGATTTCTAATGATTGTTTTTTAAATTACTGATTTCCTTTAAGGCTGTTTTAATACTGGGTATTTTGGGTGCTTGCCGCAGTGAGGAACTCACTAAAATGACGGTCGATGACATAGAAGATAAAAATTCCATTCTGATTGTTAAAGTACCCGATACAAAAACGAATATAGGTACAACGAATTTTTACAGTTTCAAATTTAGATTATATTGACATTAACCGAAAATATGCGGCTCTTCGTCCAAGTTATGCTACCAGTCGCCAATTGTTTTTGAAGTATCAAAATAAAAGATGTTTCAACCAAGTTGTTGGAATAAATAGTATTCGAAAGATGCCTAGCTTAATAGCGAAATACCTAAAATTACCAAATCCTGATCCTTGAAGCGACATGGGAAATCTTCGACTATGGCCGAAGAATACGTGGAAGATTCTATCAACAATAAAATTCAAATATCAAATAAAATTTAAGACTGTAAAATTTCAGGATCAAGTGCTGTCACCTCTACGGCAGTTGCTTGCAAATCAAAAATGGATAGTCTTCCAACTCCCAAAACTACGATATCACGAGCTGAATATGAGTTATCTGGTTTAGGAATAAATATTGGTTCGTGCACTGGCTGCACCATTAATGTTAACATTGTGAATAATAAATAAAATTAGGTAGTGTTAAATTTCATCACAATTTGAAAGTCTGTATGTTATACATTGATAAATAAATTATTTCTTGGATTTTTGCTTGATTGAGGAACATAAAGTTTAAAATATAAAAATTCCATATAGTTTACATGCAGTGTGCGAAGTATTTCGCACACTTCTTCGTGCACGGTGTCATGGTAACGAAGGAAAATGACAAAAAAGGTCACTTCGCTATTTTCTCTATTTCAGTATCGTAATGCATTGCAGTACTGAAGGAAGTGCTGTAATGAAACTCATTACAGCATTGTTTCAGTTATATTTTTCGTATTTTATAGTTGTCAGTACTGCCCTCCGATCGAATCAAGTTTCGGATTAAATCAATTCGAATTCCTTAATCTGTCAAATTTCGTTAGTCACATCAACTGCCAAGATGAAATATAAAAGTCACTAACCTGAATTTTTATTTGAATTTCGAGAGTATTTCACAAAACTTGAATGAAATAGAGAAAACATCGTCTAATACTCGTTGCAGAAGGCAATTCCAACACTTAAGCTATTCGCATTCGTGTTGGAATGGCAGCTCATTCTGCAACTTGTTTTAGAATATACTATTGTAACCCTGACGAAAAATTGTCAAGTTTTCAAACGTAGGCCATTTTTATAAGCGTTTTTGTTCGCCTTTTCCTAATAGACCAGTCCTTACACCGAAATTGCTTCATACTATAAATCAAATGCAATATTTATTACTTTCTGTAAAATACGAGGTAAAATACGAATTCTATCCAATCGAAATTTCGAAATATGAGGCTTCAAAGTAGGTTCAAAAGTGAAAAGGTCATTATAGTGGTGATTATAAGTTCTGAAGTGATATGACATGAATCTATTTCTTCTCAAAACCAATCGAACATCTTTGGTGAAATGAAAAAGCTTTCGAAGAACGAGGCCCACTTGAAATTTTCTTCAATTATCAAATGAAGCATAGAAATTTCCACACCCTGTACGTCGTCCATTCGGATCACCGTGCTGATTTTCCGGAGAAAAACCAGTTCCCGAACACGACGACGTTATCGCCCATAAAACGGGATGCACAAAACTACAGGGACGGCATAAAACCGAGAACTTGTTAATAAAAGCGACGTTATTTTCCTTTTTCATTTCCATGTACAACGGACGTGCATAAGAACAATATGGTGTGAATATTCCTCCATATCGACTGGCTGTAGAGGTATAAACAAATTTCCCGGATGAAATTCGACGCGCCTATGAGAGCGCCCCGGAGGCGGTCTGACGCCGCCTCCGAAGCTCGCAGCAATGTGCGGCAGTCCGCGCCGGGGGCTCAATCTAACGCTGCCTTCGCATCGGCTAACACCCGCGCGCGAGACCCTAAACAGAGGCAATCTCTGCCCTAAGCTTCGGACGCGTCAAGTGAACTTGCACGGATGCATATCCAAAGTGAGAGAAGAATGGAGGACGACCAGCACCTTGCCGAGGAATACGTGCAGGATTTCGTCCTCGACCACCTCGAAGATGTCACTGTTAAACGCGAGGACCGCAGACACCTCACCGAAAGTGAAACTTGGATCCAAGAAGACTCAGAGGACCGGAGATACTCTTCACTATCTCCACCACCGGAGACTCTATACAGCCAACAGTCCGTCTTGATCAACATCCCACCCCTCATGAACGACCCAGGAACTCCACCAGAAACACCCCCAAGTCAACCACCTGGTCCATGCAGAGCTCCAACATTCATGGAAGACTGGATGTGGACAATACGTGATCCACAACCCTTAGACTTACGACCCATGCACTGCGTAGGAGGGAAGCAGACTGGGAAAGACGAGAATACATCCCTCCTGGTATGGAAAACAATCATCACTCAATCCATCATCAAAGACCACAGTCAGTTTGCAGCGGAGCCAGCGCAATCTCACCAAGATTAGCCAACAGTCACGCCAGCGATTACTCAACCTGCGGAGACGAAATAGGTTTAAACGACGAAATGCTAGTATCCCTATCAGTACGCGAACTCAACAAAAGACTCCACGGATGCCCCCGAGACGAAATAGTAAGGATAAAACAAAAACGAAGAACCTTAAAAAACCGAGGTTACGCCCAAAACTGCAGACATAAACGCCAAGAACAACGCGAACATCTCGAACAAGTAAACAGGGAACTCCAAGTCGAACTCCACAAGATAAAATCCGAACTAGCTCGCGTAATCCAAGAAAGAGACCTCCTCAAGCAAAGGATGCACCTTGGAAGGACCCACATGACAAGCCTTAACTCCGACGGACAAAGTTCCCCCGAGTTCTACCTATGACATCATCTTCAGGGTCGAAGATTATAGAGCCTGTCGACCCCACGGTCAACCCGCCACTGAGGTGCCGTGTTTTCGAAATTGTGGACTTGTACAAAGTGACGCTTGTGTGGTGTACCTTCTGGTTACAGCGTTTTTTTCGATACATCTATGTAGATAAGACTGTTGAATTTTTGTTAGGTTAATTTTTTTTATTATTTTTGTTACTGAATCACTGAAGGTGGATCTGCATATCTTTTTCCATTGTTTTAGTCCAGTTCGTAATTTTATATCTCTATTTTTCTAAAAAAACATCGGGTCTCTCTGTTCCATACCTGATCAGGTTGTGTTTTGAATGAAGATACTATATGAAATGTGTTACTTATGTAAATGAATTATAGTATTAATAAAATATGGTTTAGAACAGCGATAAGTCAATTTTGAATTCCCCCGAAAGATAATCGTTGAATAATGGAAAGAAAAATGCTAAAAGTGATTAAATTGTTTTATATTGCACAAATGTTGAATAATTGTTATCATGGTTCAATTAATTATTGATTGCATTTGCAACAAAGTTATAGCAGAGTTATCTATTGCGAACTTTTAGCGAATTAACGGAAGTTCTTTCACTTTCATACCGATAAGATTAATACATTTTCCTCATACTTTCGAATCAAAGTTATTCACGAGTGTTTTAATGAACTCAGAATATTTCTCGATAATTGGAAAAAACCTTTTTTTGAAACTATAAATATTGAAAAATATCGAAGTTTTCATCTGCATTTTCGTTTTCATGATGTACATTCATGACTCAATAAATATTTTTTGGGAAGGAAGGTGAGTATTATAATTTTCTGTTAATCTTCCGTTAAGGTTGATATTTTTCCCTATGAGATTTTAAATAACTATAGAAATCTAAGGATACAGCAGAAAATTGGCAAGATTGACTAAATTTCCAACCTAATACATTTTCATTATATATTTCACTGTTTTTTCAAATCATCCATTGCTCAATGAAATAAGTGGATTTTATTCAATTATATAATTATTATCATGATATTGGATATTTTAATAGTATATTCTAAAACAAGTTGCAGAATGAGCTCCTATTCCAACACGAATGCGAAGTTCGAAAACGAGCGACGAAGGAGCGAGTTTTCGATAGCATGAGTGTTGGAATTGCCTTCTGCAACGAGCATTAGACGGTATTTTCTCTATTTCAGTCAATTTTTGTGAAATACTCTCGAATTCAGATTAGTGACTTTTGTATTGTGTCTTGGCAGTTGGTGTGACATACGAAATTTGACAGATGACGGAATTAGAATTGATTTGATTCGAAAATTGATTCGATCGGAGGTCAGTACTGAAAACCATAAAACGAAAAATATAACTGAAAACAATGCTGTAATGAGTTTCATTACAGTACTACTTTTAGTACTGTAATGAACTCATTACGATACTGAAATAGAGAAACAAATTTAGATTTTCCAGAATAGGATGAATTGTATATTTTTATATGCAGAACCAGAAACCTGCTGATACCTTTTGAATGAATGTTATTTGTGGAAGTGAATTCAACCCCTTTATTCAGTAACGTTCGAATGCATGCACCATTTTGTGTTGGTACCTACACATATTGAAGTTTCTGATATATACCTTGGTAAAATATGTAGGTACTGCTTACTTGAATCCTTATTGTAGGGGAATCATTGTTCTGGTTGATCTTAGATTTTGATTCAAGATTTCCAATGATATCTTTGAATTAGTTGAGGACACAAGATAATTTCTCATGAACTTATACTGGGTAGTGCAGAATCTACACGAGCTAGTAGAGCTACTGAAAACCTACTGCCTATATCGGAAATTATTATGAGAATGATTTTCTAGGACTAGGACTTCGTAGCTATTTTTTACATGTCTGTCTCAACACTGTGGAAAACAAAAACACTAATGGAATATTCTATTTGAGTCCTTATGTTAATAGTATATTCTAAAATAAGTTGCAGAATGAGTTCATATTCCAACACGAATACGAAATTTAAAAACAAGCGACGAAGGACCGAGTATTAGACGATATTTTCTCTAATTCAGTCAAGTTTTGTGAAATACTCTCGAAGTTCAAATAAAAATTCAGATTAGTGACTTTTGTATTGTATCTTGGCAGTTGGTGTGACTTACGAAATTTGACAGATTGCGGAATTTGAATTGATTTGATTTGAAAATCGATAGGACCTGAGGTCAGTACTGAAGATCATAAAACGAAAAATATAACTGAAAACAATGGTGTAATGCGTTTCATCACAGCACTACTTTTGGTACTGTAATGAAACTCATTACGATACTGAAATAGAAAAAAATTTATACAAAACTTCAATTCAAACACCTATATATCAATAGAGATTGATAAATTATCTTTAACTTCAAAACAATTTATAATTGATAACCATATATTCATAATTCTAATGGAGTATGAATAGTTACTTTTGTCCTAATAAGGTACAAACAAGGCTTTCACCTTAGGACAATGATATTTTTTTTATGTCACCAATTCAAAAGGTCGTTTCAGAATAAAAAACACATAATTGTAATTAATATTCACTCATCATTGAAAAAACATTCTACATTCGTTGATTGATAAAAATTTTAACAGCATTCAAAAGATTTTAGTTTCACGGATTCGACCATCTGAAAATTGAATTCCTACCAGAAAAATGTCTTCAAAATTGTAGACTTCACCATGTAAATCCCTAGCCTGTACCATGGGACGTTCCAAAGTACAATCATTTATGTGTCCCGAGTTACAAATATCTGTCTTGATGACTTAAATTAAGTCTGAAACTTAGAAATTCGAAAATGACATGATTTCTGTTAAAATATGGTATAATAAGTGCGTATCCTTATCAAATGAACTTAATTCAATCTCTTGCCTTGGATAAAATGAACAAAATCACATCGGGTAATGGAAAATAGTTTGCACCCCCAAAACCACCGTCCTGTACATTGAATAGAAGAAAAGGAACTAGCACTTGCGAAATATGAAGGCGTCTGCGAAGGTTTACCAATATGGCTGCCAATTGTTTCCGGGCGTTACATGAAATTTCATTATGAGAACGAATTAATAGTAAAAACGTTTGAAGGAGTATAATTTATTATCTATTGGGCTGAAGGATCTAAGTCATTGGCTCTTAATAGTTGTTCTTTTTGTTATCATTTCGGTCATTTTAGAACAAATTTTTTTTTGTGTGAAGGTTTTCTTTAGGGTTTTTTCTCCCAGTATATTAAAAAATACTTTTACTATGAAGGGACTCAAATGTACTAATAGAATAATAAATATCAAATATGTATATATAACACTGGAATATCGAACAAATAATAGTATATTCTAAAACAAGTTGCAGACTTGGCCCCTATTCCAACACGAATGAGGAATTATGAGTGTTGGAATTGCTTTCTGCCACGAGTTTTATAGATTACGGAATTTGAATTGATTTAATTTGAAAATTGATAGGATCGGAGTCAGTATTGACAACCACAAAACGAAGGAAATAACTGAAAACAATGCTGTTATGAGTTCATTACAGCACTACTTTTGGTACAGTAATGAACTCCATTACGATACATTCTGAAATAGAGAAAACTTATTCCCTATTGAAAATCCATGCCTTACGTCATGGATGATCTGTCAGATTAAGTTATCTTACCGGAGATTTCATAATTATTTCCAATGAATCTGAGTAATAAAAATGAACTTACCGATGAAAGGTAATATATGCTGATTCTTCGTACACATGACACAGCTTACTATTTTTTAAATTGAATCACCTCAAACATATTAATTCGAAAGACATAAGCAAGTAATGAGTCACAGAAGGTCTACCAAGATGGCCACTTTCTTTCGCCACTCAAGCAATGCAATCGACGACTATCCCTTTCTTTTCTCATTTACTTAAATGTCCTGCAATGATTGCGGATAGAAATCTATAGTGACAACTTAAATCATGGCTTTTTTTATGATATAGGAAGAGAGATACGAAATGCTACTTTAGGGTTACAATAGTTTCGTCGTCCTAAAGTACAAGGCCTCCTGAGATGAAAGGATGTTCCCTACTTTTTTTAAAGAAAAACAAACGAAGTCGTAACCTCGCCATTCAAAAGATTAATGATACACTGCGCAAAAAAATTAACGCACATTCTGAAAATCTCAATTTTAATGAAAGTTAACTCTACATTGACTTTATAAGTTATTTTTTATGTTCTCTCGGGAAGGTTTTGAACGAAACAAGACACATTAAATGGAAGAAAAATTCAGGATTTCACCGAATCTTATGTGAAAGAAGAGAAATGAACAATTTTCAAAATACTGAAATGCTAAGTGATATAATACTTGGTATTTCCACCCTTGCGTTAATTACAGCTCGGCAGTAAGCCGAGTTGGATTCCTAAGTCATTAAGAGTAGCTGGATGATTTTCTGAACTTCTCAGCCTTCTATTGAGGTTGTCCCAAACCTTCTCAATCGGATTAAGATCTGGACTTCTTGCTGGCCATTCCATTCGAGAGACTTCAACCTCCTCAAGGTACTCCTGAACGATGCGCGCACGATGGGGTCTGGCATTATCGTCCATAAAAATGAAATTTTCACCAATGTATGGGACAAATGGAACTACATACTCTTCAAGAATGTTCCTTATATACTTATCAGCATTCATAGCTCCATTATCAACGACCACTAGGTCTGTGCGAGCAGTCAAAGATATTCCACCCCATACCATAATCGGTCCTCCCCCGAAACCAGTAGTATTCAGGAAATTGCACTGAGCATATCGTTCATGTGGTCGTCTGTAAACAAAGGAACGTCGATCACAATGGTAGAGGCAGAATCTAGACTCATCTGTGAAGAGAACTTTTACCCAATCGGCCTCTTGCCAATGGATATGCTATCTCGCGAAATCCAAACGCGCCCTTCGATGGGCTGGGGTAAGAGCTGGGCCTCTTGCCGCGACACGAGACCTTAAATCATATTCTCTGAGGAGATTTCTTATTGTCTGAGTGCTAATTTGCACCCCATGAGTTTGCTCAAGCTGATTTTGAAGGAGGCGAGCGGTTGCAAACCGTTGTCTCAACGAAGAAACTCTCAAGTAACGTTCTTGAATGACAGTTGTTACCCGTGGTCTACCCTGTCCTGGTCTTCGGACATTCATACCTGTCTCCCTGAATCGCTGCAACATTCTGGACACACTTGTATCGGAAACTCCAAACCTTTCTGCAATTCTTGTGTATGTCCACCCTACTTCTCGCAAAACTACCGCTTGGGCACATTCCTCTTGGGTCAAATTGCGTGCTTCCCGTTGCATAGCGATTGAGTGTAGAAAATCAAACGAAAGAAAAACGAATGATCACTAGAATTGATCGAGAACAACTGATTTTAGAATGGAGCCAATACATTCAAAATCTGATATCATCTTTTTTTATTCCTGCTGGGAAAAAACATCTGTATTAAATAAAAGCGTTGAAAGTGAATAACATATGCATGCATAATTCTGATTAAAATAATTATCATTGAGAACACCTTCAGTAGAATAAATTTGAGATTTCCATAATGTGCGTTAATTTTTTTGCTCAGTGTAGTTCTTCCACTATCTGATGTGCTCGAGTATTTAAAATCTTGGTTTTTCTTCAGATGATTTGGGAATAACTCTGAAAAACAAAGAGTGACTGAACTGAATTTTCCCCGTTGGAATATCCGGACGATTGCGGGAAAATTCACCTGTTCCCCAGAGAAAAATCGATTCACCCACATCTAGAGTGCTCTCGAAACAATCGAAGGTGGGTGTTGCGCCCGACATACCTAATGAGAATGACGTCACGTCGCCGTCGGAAAGGGGTAGGGTCAGAGGTGGCGTTGACCAATAAACCGGCGTCGCGGTGCCATTGGAGCGTCGCGACGGAGCCGGCGCACGGCGTCCCGGCGCACCTGCACGCGACGTTAATCGCGGAACGCGCTATCACCTGTGAGTGCACCCGACGCGATTTTTTTTGGACTGCGAAATGGCCGTTTTCTCCCGGTTGAGTTTTTCCGGGGAAATTCCCTCTATTTGGGTTGGGGATTTGTTTGTCGGGACGCGGGAATCGATCCCGGAGAACCTCAATGTCGCCGCGTCAGCGGGATTTCAATCCTGTCTCGCTTTCAGTTTCAGCGGGAATATTTGGGGCAAATTTTTTTCGGATCGACGATCTGTAGCGAGGAGGTCGAAGCTTTGAATTGTTGGTTTTGGGTCCTATTCATAGAACGCCAGCATGTCGTAGAGAATCAATATATATATATATATATATATATATATATACAGGGTGGTCGGACGATTGACGTCAAAAAAAAACAAAACAGGTCCCTCATATCATGGGGTATTCGAATCACCCCCATGTATGTTATCCGATTTTTCACGGTTTCCGAGTTATGAATTTTTTTATGAAATTTGAGAATTTTCAACTTGAACATCTTCAAAATTATTTTTTTCTAAAAGTATAAGACTTTTCTGATATTTTTTTGTTGTAGATAGATCGCCAGGAATTGTACTTTTATACATAAAATAACCAGCATCGTAACTCTGATAAAAATTATGAAAATGTTGGTCTCAAGTGAGAAAGTTACGTATTTTGGATCATGATCTAAATTTTCAAATTTAAATTAAAAATGTAAACAGGTTACTTCATGGTTTTTGAGTAGGCTTAAAAACTGCGCTCAACACTCAGCTTTCAGAATCTTTGATAAAAAATGGTACTCAACGGTTTGACTATGTGATTAAATTAATATAGTTCGATTATTCTCATCTTCATTCCATCTTTCGATTAGGTAGAGATGTTTTCAGTCTGATCTGAAACCCAACAATCCCAACCCACCAAACTAATCAAGATCCTGAATTTTTCTGCAAAGTGAATTAATCGAATTTTCATGTTCAGAAAACGTACGATATGACTGTAAGTTCAGTCATCAAACTAGACATTCAGTTCATTGCTTCAAAATGAAATAGTTTTTTTCTAGACCTTGGTACCATGTTTCGATCTCAAAAAAATTTTATTTGGATACTGCAGAATATGAATTACCTATATTATAGTATAGGTAAGCCGAAAAAATCTGTCTGGCAACTATATTTACTGAAAAAAGGCATACTACGCTCAAAATGTTCATAATTTGAAATGGCTGAATAAAGCAACCAGTAAGGATTCATTCATCAATTGGAAAAAATCCCACTTTCAATTACCCGATACAAGTAATTGCTGAATAAAATGATAAACAAAGCTGAACTCTCGCTTATTCTACTTACCTATTATACATTTCGCACTCGAAATGTGATTGGTTTCTTAATTCGTGCTCGTCTGACCAATAGCATAGCGCCTAAGGTGCCAAATACTGGTACGGAATGTCTAAATGCGTACGGCAGGAATGTGTTCCCCTGACTATGATTCCAGAATGAAGAAGTTGTTTTGTTAGAGCCCTCAAACTACAGAAAACTTAGAAGATATTCTACCTCATCCAGGATCAAACAAACAAAGGCGCTTATAAAAGTTTCTTCTCTCGATGAAGAAATTAAAAAGAGTATTTGTAAGGGCTTCTCGCATATACGGACTCACCAACATATGACTTAGCCAAAGTTTGAACGATTATTTTGAGACTTTATGTGGGAAATACGGAAACTTTCGTCAAGGACTCTACTCAGTTTGTAGAAAAGCTCTTCTGGTTGAATTTTGTAATGAAATTGAAACAATTCGAAACGAGAATCTGCAAGTCTTTTAAGGTAGAGTCCAAAATTCACATCAGACAGTGCCAAGACCGGAATGTAGCGGCAACCTGAGACAATTCAACTATTCATATTTTGCCTGTCTATTATAGTTCATAGTATAATATTGATAAACAAACTTATCTGAAAAAGGCACCGACATGATAAATTTATATTTTGGCGTTTCTGTTATTGTATTGGACCCTGTGGGAAAAATGCGGTAGATTATTTTTCTTCAAATCACGTTCCAGCTCATGGACCAGTCTTACTCTGTTCCCACGTTCTAAATATCTCTTGCATCGAGCCCGATGTATTCGAAAACGTACTATTTCGATATCAAAACAAGAAGAAATAGGTGCGAGAATGGACATTTCTTTTCTATACCATCAAAATCTTACAAAACGCCGTAATTTATCATTTGATATTTCTTCTAAACGTTCAATAAAATAGTTCTTGTATATGTCGGTAAGTTCCATCAAATTTCAATGGGAGTTGAAATTTAAGTCAATCATTAAACAAGTATCCACGAATATCGATTAAATCTCTTGGTTAATGGACGATAAAAATATTAATGATCCACTAAATTTTGATGTACGTACAGGCTACAGATTTGGCGTATTCAGTATTTCGATCGATATCAAAGAAAAAAAAATTATAACCACAATTGATGTGTTATCTCTTATATTTTTATTACCTACTTCTGAGTAAACTCACCTTTATTGACCAGGAGATTGATTCAAACTATCTCAGACTATCGTTTCGCATATTGTATCTAAAGAATTCGTTGCAAATTCTGGGAAAAATGTTGTGTGACAAATTTTTTCAACTTCCCTTGGTATGATAAGATAACATAATGTTAATATACTTCGATGATCAGGCACAAATACCAACTGATTCTTTGAGTAATCAGAAAATTTCGCGAGTTCCTTGGAAAAATCTTATAATTCATTATTCGAATTATAATCAGGAAGAGCTTATAAAGGAAAATTTGCCAATAGTGCATAACAGAGTTCGGTCAATGCCCTGTATTCTGATACTCCAATAAAAAGTGCCAAGTGAGTATTAATCATATAAAATGAATGAAAGTATACCAGACGGTTCCTACACATTATTGCATAATTGTCTCAAGTTGTATTTGAAGGTGAAAGAAATATACATAAAATAAGGTCTTTCTTAAAACAGATTCTTGTTAGGTTCTAAATTAATAATGAATATAAAATAAATTAAGCTAGACAAAAAAGCGGTCAAATGATTAAAACTCAGACAGAGCTGTATGGTGTAGATTTTGGGTACATGAGTAGGTAAGTGACAAAAAGCCTCGTAGATCCAATATAAGCGTTGATATTCTTTAAAAGGTTCAAAATTTGAGAACATGGCCATGTTTCTGAATGATCTTTTTTTAGAAAGGGCCTCTCTACAAATTTGACATAATAGACAAATCCGCAACATTTGAGTTTTCGTAGTCACGTGATATTAGCAGATTCATCATGATGTCAGCAGATCACAAAATCAAATATCTCGAAAACGGTACAATTTTTCGTATTTGGATATGAGAACCTTTTTCATGTACCCAATTTTCTATAATTATTTTTGATGATAAATTAAATGGAACCAAGGAAATTTGAGATTTATTCAAGCTTAGGTACTCGTGATTCCTTAAAAAGCCTCAGAGAGATTACTACCTATTTTAAACCCATGGCATGAAGAAATGAATCCTATCATCATATCCACATAAATTGCCTTTTTTTATTTCAGTTGAATACAGCGACCAAGAATCTTTTTTTGGAGAAATCAATCGATCTTTCATCACTGCTCGTGCTTGAAATATTCGATTGTATACAAAAGGTGGCCTCACACATTCAGCTGGCACGAGACATTTTTTTTTTTTTGGATTTGAAGTAGTTATCCGAGCTGCATTGGACATATTCCTAATTTATAAATCAGCAAAAGCATAAATACGAACAAATGGAGAGAGTTTAAGTAGGCCGTTTGGTGGAGGGTGGACACAGTGTCGTATCGAACAGAAGGGGAAAGGTTCGAATTACAATTGACAATCAAAAAAATACTCATTGTACACCCCAATTGTGTTTTTTGCATATTGGTCCTTTTTTGCAATAGGACGAAAAAAAATAGAATATATTTTCGGTGGTTTCTGGATCAATGTAGCGTTGGAGTGTGTTTATACAGATGAAGAGAATGTTTGTCTTGTGTATTATAGGTTTCAGGATGGTTTTGGGGTTATACATGAATTTTCAGATTTATTTAAGGAATTGGTAACTTAATTTGGGTTTTCTCTCCCAGTCTCTGAAACAAGACACAATTAGAAACATATTTCAAATAATAGAAGAAAGGCCCCTGTGTAAAAATTTGAGCACTAATTTGTGAGGGGCCAAACATTCACAAGAAGAAATTGTTGCCTAACAATGACAAAATGAAAACATTTTGAACTCTGAAGCGTAACGTTTCGTAGTCTAAATGAGACTCCTTCGTCAGACAATTACTAGTTCTCATACAACTTCGTAGAATCGTTACAATATTTTGATTTTTTCATTGACATTTGTCAATATATGATGAACATAGATAAATTTGATTGGAAAATCTCATACAGGAGAAACATCACGACCATTAGAAATCAGAAAACGTGAACATAAAAAATAGAGATATTGGTAGATTGCAGATAGCAGATCATGTGTGTTCCAATACCGGCAATCATAATATGGATTTTTATTTTTTTTAATGTTCTGGTTCCCATGAAAAGAGATATCCTGCAATGTTCAGAGAACATCGTGGGAACCAAGGGAAAGATTGGAATGGCATAAAAATTCTAATGACGGAACCTGATGGTTATAAAAGAAAAATCAAGGAGTCGGCTTGTATTTTGTTGAATGAGGCTAATAATCTCGCTAATTGTTCAGTAGGAATAGATCGAATTGGAGACTGGAAGAGAAAACCCAAATTAAGTTTTTCAGGAACATGCAAAGACCTCCCAGACAATATTTCAATAGATATCGATTTGTTTTTTGTTCCACTTCATCGAATTTATGTTTTGAATTGTCTGATTAATTTCAGTAGGTACGAATAACTTCTTATTTAGTTTTTTTCTGCTCTCTTTTTTTCAGACTTGAATTCAACATCAGTCAAAATAATCAACATCAGTTTTCAGTTCTGGAATTTTTTAAGAAACCTTAGTACTGCATTGTGTCAATATTGCAAGTTTTTTTCTGTCCGAATGGATCTACAAGGGATCCTGTTGATAGGGATCCTTATTCTATTGGAACTTAATTTTCTTCAGTCATACCCATCTTAACTACTCCACTGACTTTTCAATAACTAAAACGCAGATTACTTTTCCGAATGAAAGGCGACGCAGTGTTGAAACACACTAAATAATGTAACTTATAATAGGTATCGGCTATCATCGATATTATTGGTCTTTTACAGGCGTTCGCCGACCGATTTGTTTACGTTAGGGCTGTTGAGTTAATCCATCAGTATTTGGTTTCACGGGCGTTAATGAGTAATTTTTTCGTTCGAAAGGCAGTGGCGATAAGTATTTATTACCTCTATTTATGAGAAGAAAAAAAAAAGTAGATGTGCTGAAGGATCCTTGCAATTACTTTATTACGTAAACAAAACAGAGGTACACATACGAGGTGTTCATGTGTAGCAGTATTTGTCAACTCTTTTTATGACTCGACCCCCACAGTATCAAAAGAAATTTCAAGAATCCTCAACCCTTGTTTTTTTTCATGTATGTTTGAAATATTTAAATTCATACATTGTGAAGTTTTGAATATTTTCATATTTAATATAGGTCCAGTTCTCCAGAAACGTCTAATAGGCAGTGGATGGATATTTAGACACCCTGTATACTTGTATTTTATACTTTCTCAATATTTTGTTGTTTTAAAATTCAAGTTCAGAAGGCACTGATATTCATCCACTAGTTGAAAATTATATTGCATTTTGTATTATTCGAGAAAATACACAACCTGTGACGATTCTAGAACTCCTGTTGCTACAATTATATACTTTTTTCAAATTTTATTTTTCCTATGTTATCCCGAACAGTTCTACGTGTACTTCAATCCTGAGACAATTTTTCCACCTTGAAAAATAATGTCACTTTTTGCTTTTGTTCCGTCGTATTTTGTAACCCTAATAACTTGAGTTTGGAATAAAGTAGATGAACAAAATCCTCAGGATATAATGCCAGTAGTGAACTTATCAAACGTGCAAAGTTTCAAGTGCATAACCCCTACACTTTAGATTTTATAGATATCTAAAAACCCCCGATTTCGTCACTCACTCACTGATAATAAAAACTGTTAGGGTACTTCCCGATGTCCTATCAAGTTGAAATTTGGTATGTGAGATGGTTTCAGTACACAAACAACAGAAAAATTCTTAAACTTGAAACTTTCACCTCCAACCTTCAGAACCAGGAGATGTATAAGTTTGCATGAGAGTTCCGTCAATTTTGATTTTAGTGGTCTGAAAATTGATATATACGGAGGACTGCTTGTTATGAATTAAAAAAAAATTTTCAAGAATTCTCAGGGAAAATCACCCCCACATTTTGAATAAGGGGATGAAATGAAGCGCTCGTAAAATGCCTCATGTGTATTTACACCAAATACAATTTCCCTTTAATAACCTCAACCAAATAAGTTTCCATTGAGCAATTTCCCGTTGTGATTATTGTATAATGATAGGATTCTCTACTCTATACAATAGTTGTGATGGCAGCTCTCAAATACATCGCCATCGCATCTTGAACCTTGGTTAGGTGAAGGTATACTTCGTTCATTGTTGATTTTGAACATGAATTGTGAATTAGTTTGACTCGAAATAGATCTCGCAAAAATTATATTTCATTTAATTATTATTGGGGAAAAATGAACAAAATGGAAGGTATTTGTTATAAACAACGTACAAAAAGAATTGAAATCCAACCAAAAACATTTTCATGTAAAATATTGCCAAGACGAGGCCATATAGATCAAAAAGATCTCATGTAGAGCCAAGCTGCTAACTCTATATTCTTCATCTTCACAAGTCCCTATTTCACAAACTCTTTGCCTTGGTCAAAATAAGTGGATTGGCCGTTTCGCATCTATAAGAACTATTGTATAACAGAAAAGTTATGAACAGCAAATGAATTTTTCACCTTACGCTCACGTGGCGAGAGAGACACGGCCAAGTCACTTATTTTGACCAAGTCATAGAGTTTGTGAAATAAGGACTTGTGAAGATGAAGAGTATAGAGTTAGCACAGCAGCTTGGCTCTACATGAGATCTAATAACTTTTTGACAATGTTAGAAATATGGCCTCGTCTAGGAAATATTATACATGAAAATGTTTTTGGTTGGATTAATATTTCGACCAACTCCAACTGCTTGTACTGAGAAAAACTACATCAGTTTGGCAAGTTGCTTCAGAAGTTAGCACATTTAATTCTAAAATGTTACAACAAATGCTCCCTACAATATTTCTTAGATCAGTGAAAAAAACGGCGTTTCTTGAAAACACATCAGTTTCGAACAATTTCTTCAAACTATGTGAAAATGATTCTAGTGCATCCAATACTTTAGAAATTTGAATGAATCAACATTTAAAAAAGGTGGCGACATGAACCCACATAATTTATTCGAGTGGCACGTAGAAAATCAGAATTTAATGAGAGAAGATAGATCTCAATATCTTTCTAACGTGAATATGTGGACTAGAATTTTGAACGGAAGAGTCATAGGAACTCTTGAGTTGTCAGAGGTCTTAAACGCTGAATTCATTAAGATTTTTTACAAAATCATTCGTCGAATTTTCTTGAAGACGTGCCACTTAGTATTTCCAGAAAAATATGGTTTTAGCAAGATGGCTGCTCAGCAACTTATGTCCTTTCATTTAGAGAGTATCTGAATGATGAAAATCCGAGTAGATCGATAACCTGATTTGAATCCCTTAATTTGTTTTTACTGGGGGAGCTGTGAAAGAAAAAGGTTACTGAAAAAAGGGCACGTCTTCCAGTAAATTTGACAAATGATTTTGTTAAAAATTGCGTGAATATTGTAGTTTCATGTCACTACCTTTTTTAAATGTTGATTCATCCAGATTCTTGAAGTATTGGATGCACTCGAATCATTTTACAAAGTTCGATAAACTGTTTGAAACTGTGTTTCTTTGAGAAAGACCGTTTTTTTGACTGAGCTAAAAATTTATTTAGTAAGTGTTACAGCATTTTTAGAATGTGCTAACTTTTCGAGCAACTTGCCAAACTGATGTAGGTCAATTTTTTTTCAGTATAATCAGTTGAAATTGGTCGAAATATTAATTTTGAATATTTGGATCTGCAGAAGGTGACATTATTTTTCATGTTGGAACAATTGGCTCAGAATTGAAGATAACAGTTTACACAAGTACTTTTAGGGATAACATAATGAAACTAAAATTTGAAAAAAGTTAAAAATTGTAGCAACAGAAGTTCGAGAATCATTACAGTTTGTGTATTTTCCAAATAATAGAAAGTGCAATCTAATTTGAAAAATACACGACTCAGATTCTTCAAATATTTTTATGATGACCACTAGGGTAAGTGCACCGGTTGTGGCCACTTTAAGACATTTTCCAACTTCACATTGTGATCATTTCACTATTCATGCACAGCTTCACAATTAAAAATATGAAAACGCTCCGTATGAATATTGTGATTAGTAGGTTGCCAAGCAAAAATTGTCTTTATGGCGAATAAAATAATGAAAAAATGAAAAGGAGAGCGAGTGCAATTTATCCAGTTGTGGCCACATTTTCCACCAGTTGTGGCCACACAATTTTCCATTTGTGGCCAGTCACGGTTTTGGTTAAACTTGCACAGTTTTATACTCACTTCCATCGAAATTCAACAAACCTTCTCATAAATAACAAAAAATATATTAGAATTTTATGAAAATATAGATACAAATAATAAAAAAATTATAATCTTTTTTATACTTAAATAAAAAAATTCATCGAAATATTTAGGTTTCTGAAAAAAATTTTCTTCAAACAAAATATGGTCTGCGATCATCAGCAGCCCTATGTTCTTCAATTTTCGTGATGATCTTCTTTCTAATACCACAGAAGGTCTGGAGATTCATGCTATTTTCAGTTTTCCACTTCTGGAGATTGCACAGAACTATACTCTTCTACTTCAAATTGAGATTAATCACATTCAAATTAGGATTGGTGATCATTGATATTTTTATCTTGTAGGGTACAAAGTATTTTATCATAAAGATTAATTTCGGAAAAATGTTAGCAGACTTGCTCGACTCCAGCTCGTTATATTCATAGCCCCATCCTTACAATGATATTACAATATATCTTCTTTCTAGTCTTTCTCAAATTTCTCTAGTTTTCAGTCTCATCCATTTCGTCAATATAACAACTTTGTGTTTTATTATTAAGCCTTTTTTATTAAGCTTATCATTTTCATTCGCTTCCAGATACTCCAATTCATTCATCGGACGATATTGTTAAGTTTTTCATCTTTGTTTATTACATACGATGCAGTATTATCTGTCCTTTACTATCTAGTGGCCACAACTGGGTTTGTACGCTCCGTTTCTGGCCACTAAGTGGCCACAAGTTGCGAATCGTACTTTTTTGTGATCCAGTTGTGGCCAGACCTATATTATTTAGTTAGAATCAGAAATTTTTAATTTTTTATAAAAAATATAGAAGAACATGATATAAGAATGATATAAAACATTTACTATTTGTAACGCATATGTTTAAATGAAAAAAAACATTGGAAACACACCCTGTGTTTCTTAAACGCACTTCTAAGCATTCGCCTACTACCCCGTCATGTCAAGAACTAAATGAAAAAGCAACGAATTTCGTTATCTCTTTTAAAAAATGAGCTTGCCAATTGGTGCAGGAATAATGGAGGATGGCAAAGAAGGCAAATTTCAATGGCTAATTCGAATGTACTACGTTTTATTCAAGAAAATGATCTCGAGTGGCCACAACTGGAACGATGGCCACAACCGGTGCCCTTACCCTATGACTCAGTCTGTTACCTGATTCCTGACATCGACTTCTGGAATACCCTCTATATGATCAATCAATGAATTCCTAGAAAGACTAATTTGACGGAATCAATATTTTCCTCTTTTTTTTATTCCATCCAACTTTTCATCATATCTATTTCGAATTTGAATTTCCGCATATAAGAAACCTATGTGACGCCTTTAATTAGATGAATAACTTTCCCATGACATTCCAGAGAAGAAAAACATAAATATTCAGTGCTCAGACAGTTCCTGAGCGACCAAAGGAGATCTACGTACGACCAACAATGTAACTCGCAGTGCGACAAACGTGTTGTTTGTTATTCCGACAGGCTAGATAGAGAATTTTGCTGACCTGTTTCCTGCGTGTTGAGTTTCTTCAGGACCCAAGGAGGAATCAACCTCATTGAAGAATGGAAACCTTGCTGATTGGACACTTTGGTGTCGCGTTACTCTGTGTTCTGGGTATGATCCGATAACGTACAATAGTCTACATAGCTCATATTATATTACTTTGATTGTAAGTCGAACAAGATCTTCATTCTTCCGATTATTACTTTGTTGGTTTAATTATAGAACGGTGAATGATAGGAGTAATTGTTTGCTGATAACAACGAGTCAGTGTTGGTTCGGAGCAGATTCTCTTGTACAAGGGTTAGGCGACAATTATGATATCAAGGTTTTCGAAAAATTTTAAGTGTTTTGATCTGCAGAAAAATATAGGAGATAAGCGTCTGTTATTAAAATTAACGTGTTGCTATGCTCCAATCATATAATTTGAATGTATCGATGGTATCTATAAGCTGAGAGCACAGTGGCGCACCCAGGGGGGAACCATGGGGCTGCAATTTGATGGAGCACCCAACCCCACCCAACAGCACTTTTTTTAGTACTGTAATGAACCCATTTCGATACTGAAATAGAGAAAAAATTGTTCATAACTCTTGTGAAACGTGCTTTTGCTGCACTAGACTGCAGTATCCTGAGAACAAAATGATTTTTTAAATTGAATTTTTTTTAAAGTGGCGTTTGTGCTCGAATGAAAATAGAACCGAGGTTTCATGTTTTCATTTGAATAATCATCAGAAATATAGATAATTGAGTGTCCCTTTCGGTTCTTCTCATTTAAAACATAATTTCAATCCTAGATACCTGGGAATCAAACTTGATTCCTCTCTAAATTTCAACGACCATTAGATGATCTGCGTTTGAAGCTTAAAACTCGAAGCAACATTCTTCAGAAACTAGCTGGTTCCTCATGGGGCCCTGATGCAACAATACTCCGTACTGCAGCGCTAGCTTTGGTTTTTTCTGCTGCTGAATATTGTTGCCCTGTTTGGTTGAACAGTGTTCATGTAAAAAAAAATTATGACCAACAAAATTTTTTTATGAGGATTATTACTGGTCTTATCAAATATTGTCCCTCCCCATATTCGCAGAGAGACAACATCTTTGAATTTTTGGAATAAATCTATTTCCTTTCCAAATTCATTTCCCATACTCACCTATATTCCAGATAATAAGGTCCCCAGATTGAAGCCGCGTAAACCTTTCTGGTCAAATTTTCTAATTGATATGAATAGAAGCGACAAAGAATTCTGGCAATCTGAATGGAATGTATGCAATTTTTTCAATAAAGATCTTATTACTGATTCTTCCATCAGAGTTCCTGGTTTTGACCTTCCCAGGAGAATATGGTCTGTTCCAAATCGTATAAGAACAGACCATGGACGATGCAACAGCATGCTCTTCCGATGGAATTCGGTTGAGAGCCCTAGTTGTGAATGTGAGGAAATTGAGGAGACAATAGAACATCTTATAAATAGTTGTCCCATTAATACATTTCAAGATGGTTTCGAGGCTATACATAAAGCAACAAATGCATTTCTGAAATGGGTGGTTAATTTCGAAATAATTTAATTTATTCTAAATATGTAATTGGTTTCTTTTCTTCCTTTCTTCATTTCAAATTAAGAATTGCGAGTCGTTTTGTGAAGAATCTATTTATCTGAGTCCATAGACGGATTGAATGAAGATATTCCCTTAGATCACGCTGATGTCTTTCAAGATTTCTCTGATATTTAAAATTTTTAGAAAATTTTTTTTTCACGGGCTAGGTAAGGGTTTTTTTCAGCTGAGGTTTTTTCCCTTTCCTCAATTAATCATACTGCAGACCTGTATGGTTTTCCTTTGTTGCACCAACCTCAGCTAGGTACCGTTTTGTTTCAATATGTATTGTATTATTTTAGCTCTCTTAATCAAAAGAATATATATACATTTATCTTGAAGATAAGTATCACTTTCCACTCTTGTGAGGAAAATAACTATTTCGTTAGGCAAAAATGGCTAAAAGCATTTTCTACAGGTTTTTCAACAGATCTGTGTCCACTATTAATTCAAGTAAACGTGATATTCAATGCTACATAAACTGTTGCTACCATAGTTTGGCTATAGTGCTGTCAGTTGCCAGAATTGTTCAATACGGAAGTATTGGACACTGACACTGAATTTCGTGCAGTAAATGGCACAGAACTTCAGAATTCATTCCAAATATTAGGAATGATATGTAAAAAAATACAATCACTTGGATTGCTCTTCATATCTTTGAAAAAACAGAAATTTCAAATCCACTTCAGCACTAAGAAACAGTTTTTTATTTCATGTTGTCACGGATGGCTCCACATTTGAATATTCGCAAAGCTTATTTTTTTTTCATTCGTAAATTCTGTATTTTGTCCTTCAATTTTGCTACACGTTTTGCACATAATGTCTGTAGATATTATGTCTCAATGTAGTGTTTATTAGTATTATATCAGGTGCTTCAATAGTATGGAAACGGTGAAAATATTTCGCGTACATGGAAATAGTATATTCTAAAACAAGTTGCAGAATGAGCTCCTATTCCAACACGAATGCGAAGTTGGAATTGCCTTCTGCAAAGAGAATTAGACTATATTTTCTCTATTTCAGTCAAATTTTGTGAAATACTCTCGAAATTCAAATAAAAATTCAGGTTAGTGACTTTTATATTTCATCTTGGCAGTTGGTGTGACTTACAAAATTTGGCAGATTACAGACTTTGAATTGATTTGATTCGAAACTTGATTCGATCGGAGGCCAGTACTGACAACTACAAAACGAAAAATATAACTGAAATAATGCTGTAATGAGTTTCATTACAGCACTACTTTTAGTACTGCAATGAACTCATTACGATACTGAAATAGAAAAATACGAATTCTGATACTGAGGTCTTTAGTGATTTCGCCCTGGGAATTGAATGGGCTCATCAGATTTTGGGCCCAAAAGTGCCTTATACGAGGTATGTGGACCAATTTGATTTTCAAAAGCAAACCATTTTTTTTAATACAGATTCGGATTCCGAATTGGTAAAAACCAAAAATTTTTTCGTCCATACTGAGGTCCTTAGTAATTTTTCTCGGTGAATCGATTTAGCCCAACTAATTTTGAGTCCAATAAAAGGTCAAACTTAAATTTCGAATGCAAACCTTACTTTTTAATTTCATACACGTAGTCAGCGAGATATTTCACATCTGAATTGATTGAAACATAGTTGAACCTCATATCTCACATAAGACCCTATCGGGCCTAAAATCTGATGTGCCCAATCGATTCCCGGAGAAGAATTACTAAGGACCTCAGTATTAGAATATGAATTTTCTCATCCTGGTCTGAATGAACGCCGTGGATTTTTGAACAAAAAAAGCTTATAGGTTTAACCATTTCGGATGAAAAATTTCCCGCTGGATCCGAATCTGCAATAAAAAAGGGGATTTGCATCTGAAGTTTCAAAGTTGGGCCTTATATCTCGTAAAAGGCCCTTTTGGGCTAAACATCTGACCCCAGTATCAGACATTTGAACAACCCGATATATCGACATATCATTTTGACCATCATTCAAGTCGATGATTTTTTTCTTCGAGAGTTGGTCAGTTCGTATGGGTTCCATTCAACCCATTTCGAGTGCCAACCTATTTACGTCTCATATCGAAACACCGATCCCACCGATTGGCCGGATAAGAAAACTGTTTATTATTTTCCTTCCTTTCGCAAATATAAATTTTCGCAACAGTTCGAAATGGTAAATAGATCGATTTTGCAACGATCTTCAGCAGGTGAACAGCCTGTGATATTCGAGATCCTCAGCGGGCATCGAAATCATGTCAGGTGAAGCGAAATGTGCTAACGTATGTTTGGGTAACATTTCAGTTCGATAGGGTTATTGACCAAATATTGTTTTCCATATTTATTTTATTTCGTATTTTCTTTGTAAACATCTTGTTGTTTCCCGACGAGAAAGGGGGCACTCGGTATTAGATTTCATCTACATACAGGTTTTTTTCATTCATATAATGGAAGTTACGAATATTTCGAAAATTTCGGACTGAGCAAGAGAGATTTGTTCTGATTTGGCCAGTTCGTAAAAAGGAAATGTGAAAATGAATACCATGTTCTCGGTGTGTCCCCCGTAAAGGCAAGGACATTTTTGCTTTTCTTTTAGTTTTTTTTTTAACTTGGCATCAAAGTCGCGAAATGAACTGGACGTTTCCATCACTTGAAGAAACCTGCATGGGTGCCACTACTAAAATCTCAGTTCTTTTTAACATGTGACTGAGATATGGAACTTCTTCTTTGACGCTACTAGATTTCTATTCATTTACTCAAAAGTAAACCTGTCATTTATGCTATATTTGCTATATTTCTTAATGACATTTCTGAGTGGCTAAAATAACTTTTTTAAATGTCAGCAAGGGCTCTGGTCCTGATTTTATTCCACCTTTTTTTTAATAAAATCCTGTGGTATCGGCCTGGTGCAACCTTTGCACATAATTTATAATAGATCCCTCAAGGAGGGGGTATTTCCCGAGAGGTGTCAACAATTATAGACCTCTTTCCATTCTCGACTAGTTTGGCAAGATGTTCGAATCCTTGGTGACAGACTCTTTCATTTGTCGAATAATAGAATTTCCGAAAATCAACATGGTTTTTTCAAGGGGAATATTTCACAAAAATTGACTGAAATAGAGAAAATACCGTCTAATACTCGTTGCAGAAGGCAATTCCAACACTCATGCTATCGAAAACTAGCTCCTTCGTCGCTCGTTTTCGAAATTCGCATTTGTGTTGGAATAGGAGCTCATTCTGTAACTTTTTTTAGAATATGCTATTCTTCTCCATACAGAATACACTTCATGATCGAAGAGAAGATTTTGAGATTCAATAAACTAATCGCTTTCCATTGAAATACCATTTGAGATCGAAGGATACAGCATCTTTTTTCACAATTAAACTTTTTGGCAGACAGAAATTTCGCGACTGTTCTGGATAGCACCAAAAAAGAAGCTCCAACACTTTTCAGTTATGAAATACGGAGAAATTGTGCTCTTTTGAAGAAAATTCATTAATCGTAATAATAATATTGATACAACATTCTTCGGATCAAAGAATAAAACGCTATTTCTAAGAAAATTGAAACGAATGGAATACGTCGATAAAATCAATCATTCCCTGTTGTATTTCCTAAAGGAAGTTCGATGTTATTTGTTTGGTTTCCGCAAAAATAATATAATAAATTTCGAAATTCACCCCTCGGTATTTAACGAACCTAATTCTCATCTTGTCACTATCCTCCCTGTCCTTGTTGACATATATCCGGGAGTTACGTCACTAATTACTGCAGTGTCGAGAAATTTCTCTCTTTTCCCCCTCTGAGCTCAGAGCACCTCGAAATATACTCCGCTCGGATTGTGATCTTCCAGAATGAATGATACGTTTTCAGGATCACCGTGTTTCTGTTGCACTTGAAAGAGGTGACAGACATCTTGATAGTGACGTAAATTGACACCCCTCTAAGGGGCGATTATGTACACCATGAAATGTACGAAAAGTATGATAAGTTTGACGAACAGAACCATTATTATGTTGAAAAATTTCAACAATTTGCAGGCGTTTTTTCTGGTGTAGGTCTATTCATAATGAAATGTCAAACCCAACTAAACAAGAAGCAACAATCAAATGTTGAATATGTTGCAAAATAAAGCAATACGGCCAACTCAAAGTTGTATGTATCACTTTAATAAAAAGCATCCTTTATTACAGAATGACAATTCTCGTAATATGTCTTTAGTTTTTGCTCCTGAAAAATATTCTGTTTTCTTGTGTTATAACATGTTTGGTTTATCTATGGGAGATGATTGCCTTTCATTGGGGTCCCGTAGCGGTCTTCAAACATCTGAAGTGCCGAAAAATCATCACCTGGAAGGTCGTATCTGGTTTGAAAAAACCCTCACGACCAGAGAGCAACAATTTGTGGATTTTGAATTTGAATATCGAAGGAATTTCGAGAGGAAAGTGTGATTACGTCTCCAAATTAGCTGATGAACATGGTATCAGAGAGATTCTTCTGCAAGAAACCCACACGGCAACAGAAAAAAAATCCTCGTGAAAGAGGACAGTTGAAAGGTTATGTATTAATTGATTTTTTACAAGTTTAGCTTGTTATGTTGAAAAATTATCAGTTTCGTAACATTCAACAGATTTGGAAAGGGGAAATTGATGGCGTTTTTTTTTCATTTCTTTCAAATTTTGTGACATTTCTGTCATAAATAGTTATAAACCTCCGAACATCATTTGGCCAAGAAATCTTAATGTTGATGTTTTTTAAAGTAGCAAATGCATTTCCAAAATGCATTCGATTTATTCTGAATAATCGGTTTCTTTTCTGCTTTTTTCTTTTTTCATTTCAGGTTAAGAATTACGAGTCGTTTTGGGAAGAATCTGTGTATCCGAGCCCATCGCGGATAACATGAAGATGATCACACTGATGTCTTTCAAGATTTTCCTGATATTTAATATTTTATGTTATTTTGTTTACGGGGAGGCAGGTTTTTTCGGCTGAGGTTTTTTCCCCTGGCTATATAGTATCGTATGATAGTAGTGTTGATAGTATCGTATGATTCTATAGTATCATACAAAGGATGTTATGATACCCCGTGTTTTTTTTACCTCAGCTTAGGTACTTTTTGTTTCAACATTTAATGTATTATTTTAGCTCTCTTTTTCATAAGAATATATATATATTACAAAATACCTCCTGAAAGAGAAGATTCTACAAAAATGCCATTAAAAGTGATACTTTTAATGACAGCAAACAATGTTAAAGTTGATTGTTTACGTGGAGGCATGTTAAAAATATTTTTAACATTAGTGTTGAAATATTTTGAGCACTCCATTTTCTTATGATGAAATCAGATGAAAAAAATTCAGCAATTGCAAATTTTTATTATCAATATTTAACAATCATTACTTATGGACATTAATATTAATCGTAAAACTCGAACAATTACTAACATTAGTGTCCTGTGACGTTAGGGAGCTTCGAAACACATCATTAGAATCCTCAGCACCATCAGTACTTGTAGAAACCGGAAGTACAATATTGGATGATGAAGATTCAAAATCTGATTCTGCTAGCAATGAAGCGGAGGATCTTCGAAAACAGTGTCCTGTATATTGCTTTGGTTCTAGCAGTTTGAGGAATTCGGCAACAAAAGATGGAATTTTCCCAAATGTATTAATACCAACTGGATTGGCAGTGCATTTATTATTCATGTATTTCAGGAAAAACGACAATGTTTGATGACAGAAGGGGCAGTGCAAAGTACTCATAAAAATAGTCTACATCTTCCCAATATTACTGAAAAAAACGACGTTTTTGTATTTGGAAGTTGTATAACCAATGATTTATTCGTTATTTCGATGTGTTCCACTGATAAATTACACAATTCTTCACGCCGACAGGCTCCAAATAATCCGGAAATAATTGCAACCTTAACCATCAAGTATTTCTCATCTGGTGCCTCCTTTATAAAGTTTTCAACTTGTTTTCGAGTGAGAATTTACGATATTTTGGGACGACATCATTTACTTTTGCGTTTTAAATATGCTATTACTTTAAAATATTTACTAACATCCACACCATTTCTAACACGGGTGCTTGACTTTTTCATTGAAAATTTGCTCCACAAAGTTGATGAACTCCATATTTTTGATTTTTCTTCTAAGTATGCCAGGAAAACAGTTTCACTGAAGTTCTCTTCTATATTTTTCAATTTACACCAGGCCAGGAAATTGTTATATGCAATATCGTACTGCTGAACAGATTTTTTAGGTAGGAGTTCCAGATTTGCTGTCCTTGCAGACTCTTCAATATCCAGAGGAACAACCAAATCGTCACTTTTATTGATAATTGAAGTCTCGACGAACATATTAAGCAGTTAAAACCCCAAAATCGGACAGGAGCAAAATTCAAATGACAGCGTCTTTTCTCATTGGCAATGTTTGCCATTCACAACAACCTTTTGATTATTCGAATATTAAAATGCATTTTGGAGTTTATTTTCATTGTAAATTCGCCCATTTCATCATCAAAATAGGTCAGTTGTACAAAAAACATTGTATGGTATTTGTGTTAAAAGTGATTTTATTTTGTTCGTGAAATTGTTCAATTCGCTCCGTTCATTTCACAAACTTTTTAACTCACAAAATAAAACGTCACTTTTAACACTCATATCATAAATAACTATTTTACCGATATGATTAAAAAATGTATGGTGAATTCATCAAAATCTTTGTTTTTTTCTGTCTCCAAGTATACAATCATCATGGTTAATTATGTTTTCAGTGTTTCTTCAGGAGTGGACTAGTTTCTGAGTCACCTTGATAAAAAAAAGGTTGTTTCAGTAAAACACGGAAAATAATTGACCCCCGTGTAAGCCGCGTTTTTGTTGCCCTAACACTGAACCTGGGCCATTCTAATCAAATTCCCATCTACCTCAGTCCATCCCGGAGCGGAAAACCCGGAGCAGAAAAAGCATCAGAGGGAAAATATATCAGTCGCATGCACCCTTTCGCTGGAAAACCTCCCTTACCTATAAATCTCGTACTACATCGTTTAAAATTGATAAAATCCATTTATAAGAGATGGTCGGCTTCACTTATAAAGTATTCGCAATCGCTTTATGTGATATAGTTTTCCGGTCCCCTAAACGCGGTAGTCTATCATAGAGGGCCGCGGCAGGCAGGGGAACAGGGGTGTCCAAATCACGCCAAGCGACAAAACTGTGCGAAATTCCCGCCTTCGTCTCCAAATTAAGAATATGACGATGATCCCACTGCTGATGTCCAAAGAACGCCCAGATCTTAATTGAGCGCCCTCTCTGATACTTTTAATTTAATTTTTAACGGCTCCGCTTTACAGGGGCGTGTTAGGACGTGCCGTTCCAGATATGGCGCACTGCAATTACGTCGCGATACAATTGGGCATTTTGAGCGAGAGAAGTTTAATTGTGAGCTTCTTTACGCTCGGGGTGTCGGATTAGGGGGAAAGCTCGTTTATTCTTGAAGGGCCATTTTCAGGTGATTTTGGGCTCTTAATGTGGTAATTTGGAAATCAAGTTTTAGAAATTTAATAATTTTTTTCAATGAGTTGGATAGTTAGTGTTTATTCAACTGAGTTGGGATAACGCCGAAATCGACACACAAAATCGCTAAATTGGAGACTAATACAGTAGAATCCGCTTATAATGACATGAGGGGAAATGAAAAATACGTCATAATAACCGGAAGTCACATAAAGCGGAATTTCAGCAAAATTGATGGTTTTTTTCTTGTATTCAGTTTGAGAAAAGAACGAGAAATTCAGATTTTGCGCTATTGAAAAATAGCTTCTCCTACAAGAAAAAAACTAAATATAAAGAACTTTTTCATTTTTTAGAAAAACAATCTGAAATTTTAGTTTGCGTTTGTTTTTATCGACTTGAAATAATAGCTTCTTACACCATTGTACAACTTAGAAATGGCTTCAATGGAGGTCATTTTGTCCATAAAACACCAATTATCTCTTCAAGGATCTGGATTATACTAAAAAGCATGTCGTCACGCGTATGTCTCGTCACATATAGGTTCAAGGTTACATTACGGTATATGTTTTTGGGGGAACTCATCTCATAGTGGTCAAATATTCACCACACAAAAAAGAATTTTACGTACTGTATTATGTCTAAAACCACTACAATCGTGCAGGGGTCAATTTATAAGGATTGTCATTCTAACCCTAGTGGGAATAAATGTATATGAGATTTGTAAATACGTTTATTTGAATAGGTCGAAGTTTCTCTGCAGTGCTGATGTACATAATCATCAAACCGTTTTCAACATGATTTTCGAACGGAAAGATATCGATTGAACATATGTAAAAACTCTCCACAATATATAGGACTGAAAATTTTCAACAGACTGCCTTTACACATAAAGAACATTAATAATTTTAATATTTTCAAAAGTCAACTTAAAATTTTTTTGGTGAATATAGAACCATATAATTTAAATGAAATTTTGATTGTAATTGTAGATAATTTTGAAACACCAATAATGAACGTCTTCAATGTTATTTTATTTTTTTACTGTTATTTATTGACTGATATTTATTATTTATTTATTGACTATTGTCTGCCAGGGAACTTTAGTTCGTGTTCGTATTAGTTGTCCAGTTGTCTTCTTATATACTATTGTATATACCTATTTACTTATCTGCCTGTATTGTTTAATGACGCACTCCATACATTGTAAAAATGTCTCACGGAAATAAAGGGTATTATTATTATTATTATTATTATCGTATCGAACCTCATCGCATTAAAAAGGGTAGGGTGGCTTCAGAAAACGATCGAGCGGTCACTATAACCGGAAAAATTTTCGAAAAGTAATGTTGTATCTGAAATCATGTCATTGTAAGCGACATGTCATTATAAGCGAAGTCATTATATCCGGACCCTATTGTAAGGAGTTTTGAATGATACCAAACTTAACACTGCATTTGCGTCATTATAAGCGATTGGTCAGTTCAGCCGGCGTCATAATAAACGGATTCTACTGTAATGTATCTCTGATTTTTTAGTAAGTTACTTGGACCTACTAGAGCTGTTGATACCCTTGTTTGCAACTCTCAAAAAGTTGTGGAATAGTATATTCTAAAACAAGTTGCAGAATGAGCTCCTATTCCAACACGAATGCGAAGTTCGAAAACGAGCGACGAAGGAGCGAGTTTTCGATAGCATGAGTGTTGGAATTGCCTTCTGCAACGGGTATTAGACGATATTTTCTCTATTTCAGTCAAGTTTTGTGAAATACTCTCGAAATTCAAATAAAAATTCAGTTTAGTGACTTTTATATTTCATCTTGGCAGTTGGTGTGACTTACGAAATTTGACAGATTACGGAATTTGAATTGATTTTATTCGAAACTTGATTCGATCGGAGGTCATTACAGCACTACTTTTAGTTCTATAATGAACTCATTACGATACTGAAATAGAGAAACACATGAAAAAGCACGAAATATTTGGACTCGTTTCAGATTCTGCTCTATATCTCTTGATTCATCAATATTGACATTATTGTGACCAAGACTATAAGATATAGGGTCGGTTTCAAAAAACTTTAATTGCACCGTTAAATTAATTGGAGCCACCGCGATTTCTTGAAATTTCAAAACGACATTATTGTTACTAAGACTATAAGACATAGGGTCGGTTTCAAAAAACTTTAATTGCACCGTTAAATTAATTGGAGCCACCGCGATTTCTTGAAATTTCAAAACGAGTGATTCGATTGGTTCGAATTTACGTAAGGTTTTTTAATCGTACAATTAAAGCTTTGTGAAACCAGCCCTTAGGGTCGGTTTCACAAAACTTTGATTTTACCGTTAAATTAATTGGAGCCACCGCGATTAGCTGAAATTTCAAAACGAGTGATTCGATTGGTCCAAATTAACGTAAGGTTTTTTAATCGCACAATGGAAGTTTTTTGAAACCCACCCTGAGATCTATAAAAACAAGGAATAACTCACTGTTACCTATAGAATAGCTAAATTCATTTACTGCAGACTATCGAGAATAATGTGTTAAACAAAATTAAATCAAATGTTCAAAATGCTAGCCGTTCGTCTCCAGCAAGCAAGCATGTTGATCGTCTGACGTATTTTAGATATCCCCGAAAAAAAAGTTAACGGGCTGAGTTCTGGATAACGTGCAGGTCATTTTATAAATCTACGGCCACTCCAGTTCTCATAAGATCAGCATAACCGATCATCAATAGGTATTTCAATCCGATCTCTTTAACTTAAATGAAGCATGATTCATTGTACAGGGTGGGCAAAATTGGTGATATTTGAACAACAACTTTTTAACTCAACGAGATAGAGGATAATAAATGCCACAATACCGTCGTCTTTTTTATGGAAACTGATAATGCCATCAACTGCATTCCTCTATCTTCTTTTGTTTTCGAGTTATAGGCCAAAATTGAAATTTGGGCGATTTCAACTTTGGTCATTACCTCCGTTTCTGTTTGTGCTAGGATGTTGAAATTAAAACATTATACAGACACATTTTTCATTGCAATCCTGTAGCGTTATGTTTTTTCCAAGAGATTTCCTTGCTGAGCTATAACATAAAGTTGTGTTTTTTCTTAAGGAACAATATATTGAAATGTCTCAGAAACAATCATCATTTTTCTTCCGTTCCAAAAATATATATATCACATTTTACAGGGTGGGCCAAAAATTCAGCCTCCAAATAGAAATTGTTCAGTATATTCATGAATAGAATTGAAAAACCTTCGCAATGGATTGTCACTCGATCTCAATAGAGATTTGAGATTCTTTGAAGATGCTGCCACCTCGATTAGAGGTATGATCATGGACATAGGCGTCCATGATTAACTGTGGAAAAAAATATAAGTCTTTCTGAGTCATTATAAAATATTGTTTCCATAAGTAAAAACACAAATTTATGTTATAGCTCAATAAGGAGACCTCTTGGAAAAAAACATAGTAAGCTATTGGATTGCTATGAAAAAAGTGTCTGTATAATGTTTTCATTTCAACATCCTAGGACAAACAAGAACGGAGATAATGACCAAAGTTGAAATCGCCTAAATTTCATTTTTGGCTATAACTCGAAAACAAAAGAAGATAGAGGAATTCAGTTGATGGCATTATCAATTTCCCTAAAAAAGAAGACCGTAATGTGTCATTCATTTTCCTCTATCTCTTTCGGTTAAAATGTTGTTGTTCAGATATAACCAATTTAGCCCACCCTGTACAGAAATTCATAACATAACGTCGTGTTTCATAGATATCAATCGATTTGATACAATGTTTAAGCGAAAAATAACATCCTGAGCAGAATAAAAGTTCTGCTTTTGTTTTGTCGCATAGGATATTATTTTCTGGGCTCCTCATAAAATACAGTAAGTACCTAATCTGTATCGAAAATTTCAGTAGGCACGATTTCAGCGCCATCTATACTTTCAGACGTCCAACACAACAGAAAATGGTAGTCGGTTTTCAGCACTACAGATATGAGGCCGTTTCAAATCATGAATTTTCTCTGCTGTACCCAGTATTTCTCTTGGTAAAATTTGCTTGTGGTCTTCAAGAATTGAGTATGAAGTGACTCGAACATTAATTTTTATAGATCGTAGAGCAATTCAAGAAAGCAACATTGTAAAACCGAATATGGCACGAATCACCCTTTCTGACCGAGAAATATCATAAAATCTGCCAGCAACGCTGAAACTCGTATCCCGGATCATAACACCATAACCTCGTGATCAGTATGGGTTATTACGAAACTTATAACTCCTCAATAACGGTGTACTACTCGGCTGGAGCATTTCCGGAAGTTTCCTCTCTAAGTTATCGTCAATTTTCTGGGGAATATGGACCCGGATTTGGGGAATTTGTAATAATCAATACGCCATAGGATTTGGATCTGGCACAATAAGGAACAAATAGAGCGTGGGATACTCAATAAAACAAATCCCATCTGCGGATGCCGAACGATTCGTACGGAAAAGAAAATCGGGAAAGGCCAGTGGCGTAGATACGGATGTCAGGGCACTACTACTGTCGCACATTGCATTTAATGTTCTGATATGCGTGTAATATTTGAAGGATACTGTCAAAAAGTCGCTCAATTGTGAAACGAGCATTAGCAGTTTGAGTCGTTATAATAAAGTGTAAGGACATAAAAATAAAAAATATCACAACTACTATAACCCTTTCCAGAGAATTCAAGCATTTTAAGACTATCAATACAATGTATGGCCTCCACGGGCATCAATAATAGCTTGACATCTTCTTTGCATACCACACACGAGGTTGTTGAACATTTCGTGAAGAATTTGGTTCCATAAACGGGGCAGTAGCTCTCTCCGATCATTCAAGGATTCTGGGGTGGGTTGATGATTATCTAATCTTCTCTGGAGCATATCCCATGCATGTTCTATGGAATTCAAATCTGGTGAGTGCGGAGGCATTGGTAAATGTGGAATACCAAGCTCCTCGCGCATTCTCAACTATGGCTGCACGGTGCGGTGTAGCGTTATCGTCTAGAAATTGAAAAGTTTCACCAATAGCAGCGTGAAAATTCGGCAAAACATTGTCAATGACATGCTCCCTATAGTGAGAGGCAGTCATATTTCCAGGACAAATGTGTAGATCTGTGCGCCCGTTGAAACATATCCCGAGCCATACCATAACACTACCCCCTCGGAATGGATGGACTTCTTGGACATAGCGACGATTACGAGGTATGCGTGGGATTGTCAATATCTGGATTCATCGGTGAACATTGTCCATTCCAGTCTTTGACGCTTATGGTCACGTGTTAATGGAACTCCTCCAAATGGAAGTCTAGAACCTAGATTCACCTCTTTCAAAGGTCGTCTGATGGTTTCGATGGAAACTTGGACCCATCTGCATTTTGAAGAGTATTCCGCAGCATTCTACACGTAGGTGTAGGCTTTCTTCTCGCCGAAACGATCCTGAGCAGGTGTTGTTTTTCGTCGCTCACCAAGCATTTGTCTTTCCAACACGAAACCTGTTTTCCTGAACCTATTCCAAAGTCGAGATATCACACTTTGGCTGACTTGGAGCCTTTCCGCTACAACAACCTGAGTTAGGTCACCCTGTAGCATTCCGATAGCCCTATTAACCTCAGCGTTTGTTAATTTATGTCTTGGCATTTTCAGAAAACTCGTTTCGAATCGAAGCCGTTGATAAACTGACCCCATTTCAAAATAAGAACATTCATGAAGTATATGCAAAGAACCAAACTTCAAAAATAAAGGCGACCAGATTGACGAAATGTCTCATACTGATTTTTATTGGATCGATTCAAATTGTTATTGATTTTACAGCGATTTTCTCGAAGATTACATACTTTTTGAAACAATTGAATACGATATTCCTAACTCTTGTGGAGCAGTATATGTGTTACACCGTAATGCCCATTTCATGAGAAATTCAAGTAGGTACTGGATAGGAGTTCATTTTCTTCTATAATGTGATCGTGTTTCTCATAGCTTCGAGAACATTGGATGAGGAAATGGTCGCCTAGCTGTCACTTATTCGAACAGGGTCGAGTATAGTTGTGAATTATCGAAGTTAAAATAGTGGCGAGAGTAAATAAGTTATTGTGTGAATGAATTAGAGTAGTCTTCGTACATAAACTAGTCTAGTCATTGTAAAAATAATTAAACTTCGAACACAGAGACAATTTGATTACCCTGAAAATGTTACAGATTCCCAGATTATAATCTGAATATCTCTAGAATATCCTGGAAATTAATTCATAGCTGAAGCGCATATGTCAATCATGAGGTAATCCAAATAATTAAACCGCCAGTGTCAAGTTTTGTGAAATATCTTGAAATTCAAATAAAAATTCAGATTCCACATGATAGTGACTTATGTCTTGGCTGGTGTGACTTACGAAATTCGAATTGATTTGATTAGAAAATTGATAGGATCGGAGTTCAGTTATGACAACCACAAAACAAAAAATATAACTGAAAACAATACAGTAATGACTCCATTGCATCACTGCATCTAGTACTGTAATGAACTCATTACGATACTGAGATAGAGAATAGTATATTCTAAAACAAGTTGTAGAATGAGCTTCCATTCCAACACGAATGCGAAATTCGAAAACGAGCGACGAAGGAGCGAGTTTTCGAAAGCATGAGTGTGGAATTGCCTTCTGCAACGAGTATTAGACGATATTTTCTCTATTTCAGTAAAGTTTTGTGGAAAACTCTCGAAATTCAAATGAAAATTCAGATTAGTGACTTTTGTATTGTATCTTGGCAGTTGGTGTCACTAACGAAATTTGACAGATTGCGGAATTTGAATTGATTTGATTCGAAAATTGAGTGGATCGGAGGTCAGTACTGACAACCACAAAAGGAAAAATATATCTGAAAACAATGCTGTAATGAGTTTCATTACATCACTACTTTCAGTACTGTAATGAACTCACTACGATACTGAAATAGAGAAACAAATTATTGTAACTGTTATCGTTTGGCAAAAGTACAAAGAGGCCTTTCAGCAACAATCACTTCTTCTTCAATAAGCGACTAGAGCTATTTAGAAAATTAATTCGATTAACAGGGATTCAGCAGACCTAATAGATTCAACGGGAATTCAAATTCAGCAAATCTGATCAACGAACGGAGATTAACCTATTAGACAAGTAGAAGAATTCTCTTCTTCTTCAGGTGCCGTCTTCTAGCGAAGGATGGCGATGACTTCTGCAAACTTTTCTCTTGATTGTGCCCTTCTTATTAGTGTGTGAAAATCTAAGCCAGTCCAATCTTTTATATTCCTCAACCATGTCATCTGTCGTCTACCAGGACCCCGTTTGCCCTAAGAATTCTCAGATATTTCTTTATTTAAAGCTGAATGCATTCTTATATAGATAGTGGTTTCTGCTTCTATATATACTCCTTGTGATGGAAGTAGGTAATATTATAGTTCACTGATACATCACAGTAGATCTTTCACTGAATCAATAAAAATCGATTGCCAACCAAATGTATGTCTAGATTTTGGAACAAACACCTTTCATCCTTGTGTGGATCAATAATCCCTAGATTCGGGATAAATTCCTAGACTTGGCAAGGCAGACGTCACGAAGGAATTAGGATTACAGGATTAATAGTAGACAAATGTTGGAAGAGAAGGAGAAGTGTTTGTTTTCTTCATTTATTTGCCACCTCTAAACAATTCTTGCCGAACCGGAATAGTTTACCTTAAAAAAACTCGAAAGTCTGTGGCAGCTAGAGGTTGGCAAGCCACCATTGTGCTTCCTGCGACACTGGACGAACGAAACGGGGAAAAATCGGAGTAGAATCCGAACCACATCGTATCGGACATCACTTCCAGCTTCCAGCCGTATAATAAAAGTCCAAAAACGCAAATGCCCGAGTAACATTTGCCAGTAACGGTCGTCTTAGGCGAGCTTTTATTATTATGCAGAAACAGTAAAAAAACAGATGACATCCCATGGTCACTTTTATGGCCTTGCACACGCATCTAATTATGCCGCCTTCGGGGGGTGGACGACGATATATTTTTTCGGCAAATCGTAAAACGCATCCGCAGAAACGTGCGACGGTGCGGGGGTAGATTGATGTGACTGCCGATTTCTCAGGGGTTTGGCGATTATTGTAATGCGACGATGCGATCGGATGTACCGGGTGATTCATTCGAGGGTCGCTTGTTAATTCATCATTTAGCCCAGCAACTTTTCACGAGAAGACTTAATTTTTGTTAGAGCAAGTATTGGTGTTACCACGCTTTACCATTATCGGGGTGTATTTCAGAATGGGTCAATTTAATTCAAGATTAGTCAATTTAATTTCAGGGAACATCGAATTTAATTCATACTAGCTGACCCGGCAGACTTTGTACTGCCTCAATGGATAAATAAAAAAGCAACTTTAATATTATAATAAACTATTATGGTATAATACCTTGAAAGTGGATATACAATTGTCCTGTACAATTAGAACAGTCAATGATAAATTATTTTAAAGGAGTGAAAACAACCCCTTTACCAATATTAAAAGAAACTTGTTCTCACGTAAATCAAAGTAATTTTTGAGCCTCAATAGCTTTTTATGAAGGTCTTCATATCCTTCAAGACCGTATAAACCACCACCTTTCAGCAAGAAATGTGTAAAAATGGGTCTTTATTAATATAATTAATTAATTTCAATCAATTTTATAACAGTATTTTGGATCGATGTTAGTTTAAGTTATTTTTATTTTTCAACCCCTAAAAGCAACCCCTATCTGTTCAAAATAACAAAATGAAAATATCATTTATTCATCACTTTATTCACGTGAAATTAATACTTTTTGTGTCAAAAAATTAATCTGATTCCGAGTGGCTATGGCCATTGTCAATTATTTTTTCATCTTTACCACATTGTTACTGTGTCTTTGCCAAATATTGGACAACTGTTTTGGCAGTTAACACCTACACATTCCCCACATGTAGCGTTACCAAAAAGACTCAGTTTTCTGCAGGTGCATGACGCATTGCATCCTTTTTTGCAGTTACAACAATTTTTGTGGTGCAGATGTTTTTTGCATTTTTGTGAGCTGCAAATATCTATCCCTTCTATTCCAACCGCAATCAATTGAATTGAGAGCTTTATCACCTGGCCAAATTTGAAGTTGATGATTTAAGGCAAGCATTTATTTTATCGGCAGCCTTCGATTTTGAAATTACCACCAGACAAAAGAATAGATGCGCCCCAAAAACATCCGTTAAGGCAACTCAAAATGTACAGTAATTGTTTACATTCCCGATAATAGTAAAATTGAGATTTGTTCAACACATTTCATCATAAAATTTTCCGTAGTTTTCGGAAGAAAGACAGGTGTAATAACACATGGACTCAGATGCGTTAATATTATTAGAAAATGTAGTTCACCGAATTAATATCAAATATAATACTTTCACGAAACCGTTATTAACCGTAGCGACACCTAGCGGCGTTATTCGCAATAAGAAAAATAATTTCCTTTTTTTTTTTCCATTTCATCAAAATTTTCAGAGTTTTAATGTATTTTATGTCAACCCCGTCGAAGAAGAACCCAAAATAAAATCTATCATAACAAACAGTTCATCCAATCTTGAGTTATAAATGGTGTCACCAACAAAATGGCCGACTTAGTTTTATATATTAAGATTAGTCAATTGAATTTCAGAAATAAAAGATTTTACTGGAACACACTCAACCTATGAATCCACAAGGTTCAGTTTCAGTACCTCTTCTATTCAATTTATATTTGTGTGACATTCCAACTACATCTTCTGAAACATTTATTTATGCTGATAATATTGCTCTGGCTTTCCATTATTCTAATTTTCAAACAATTGAAAGAAACCTTTTCGCAAATTTGGATATCATGAAAAATTATTTGTTTTAGTGGTGTTTGTGCCCGAATGAAAATAAATCCGAGGTTTCATTTGAAAAATCATCAGAAATTTAGAAAATTGAGTGTCACTTTCGGTTCTTCTCCTTAAAACATAATCTAAATCCTAGATACCTATGAATCAAACTCGATTCCTCTCTAAATTTCAATGCCCATTCAGATAATCTGAGTCTGAAGCTCAAAACTCGAAACGATATTCTCCAGAAACTAGCTGGTTCTTCATGGGGCGCTGATGCAACAATTCTTCGTACGGCAGCGCTTGCTTTGGTGAATATGTTGCCCTGTATGATTGGACAGTGTTCATGTAAAAAAAATTGATGCCCAACTGAATTTTTCTAAGAGGATCATTTCTGGTACCATCAAATCTTCAGGCTATTTCGAACATCAAAAGTTTCTATCCTAGGATGAACATGGAAGCCATTGAGATATATAAACATAAGAACAACATGAACAAAAGAGGAGAAACTCCTTTGGTACATAGCACATGGTTGCCGGTGTTGGAAAAGACGAAAATCAAGCCAATACGAAGTGGAAGCGATGGACCAATCAACATCGCGCGCGTAAACCCACTACCTTCTCCCTACAATGATCAGGGTATAAGTTGGGCCAACGGATCGAATCCAGCATCACTTTCGGAAATTCAGCGGTCGAGTTAAAACCTCAGACCAAGAATCCTCTGAAGATGCCTACCGCAGTTGTGGGCGAAACGTTAGGTGAAATAATTCCTAATAGACCACGGCCAATGAGCCCGGAAGGCTCTCTTAATTTCGTTTTTCAAATGGGAAGACCCATTTTTTTATTGCATACATAGATTCTCCATTCAATTCTTTTTGATTCCAAAAGTTTGAATTTTCCCGAGAAAATTTTCTTCAAATGAGGAAATACGAAAAAAAATCTCAAAATTGAACTCTGTTGAAATACAGACAACTTCCAGGATATTTCATTGAAAATTCTCATTTTTGAGAGTCTCCGAGAAGAAAGGCTGATGCTTTTTTTCCGATAGCGTAATTTTCAGTATATGATACAGGAGGTCACTAATTCTTTGTCAAAGTTAGAAGCGACGGAACATAAAAAAATTATTTTTTTTCAAATTTGAACTCCATTTTTTCGAAGCATTTTCGAAATAATAATAATAATTATAACAAGGCCTTTATTTTTTTAATAGAAATCTCAAGGGGAAGTTCACCTATGGGTGAATATTTTTCGAGATATGCAGGAAAAATAAATGTGTCTTCATGTGTTTTTTTACTGGAAAATAATTAGCGGTCAAGTGAAATTTTTGGAAATCTCTGTTATCGAGAAAAAATTTTCTTATACTTCAGACGAGTTCAGTTTTTCTGTATTTTTTATGCTTAAGATAATTTCCGCAAATTCTTAATTATGGAGAATTTTTTTTTGTCATGAAAGGGAAATTTGAATTTTCAGTAATGAAATTGTTACATGTTTTGTTAATTATTTTTTCAGAAGCATTAAAAATTATTACAAATTATTTTTTTCTGCATTTCTCAGAATTTTTTACCTTGACTTCACTAATAATCACATTGAGAACTTTAAACCAATTGTTGCTCTCGCATTACAGATGATAATTCAAAAATTTCACTCAACCGCTAATTATTTTCCAGTAAAAAAACATATTCGGAATGAGATTGAAAATTCAAGACAAAATTGTTTTTCCTGAATATCTCGAAAAATATTCATTTTGGGATAAAAGTCTTGGACGTTTTCTCCTATTATTTGTTGACGAAGATTTCGAAAATGCTTCGAAAGAATGGGGGATTTTTTATGTTTCGTCACTTCCAACTTTGACAAAGAATTTGTGACCTCGTGTATCATATTCTGAAAATAACGCTATCGGAAAAGAATCAACAGCCTTTCTTCTCGGAAATTCTCAAAAATGAGAATTTTTAATGAAAAAACTTCGTAGTTGTCGGTATTTCAACAGAGTTCAATTTGAGATGTTTTTTCGTATTTTCTCATTTAAAGAGAATTTTCTTGGGAAAATTCAAACTTTTGGAATGAAAAAGACTCAAAATTCAATGGAGAATCTATTTATGTCATAAAAAATGGGTCTTCCCATTTGAAAAACGAAAGTTGATGTCACTTCCGGGCAAACCGGAAGTCCTAGAAACTTCAAAAAATATACGAGAAGTCGTCTTCTTACTTGAAGCTCACCTTTAGAATTTCAATCCTGAATCTTGTGCCTTTCCTAAAAATATTCTATAGAGCCATATTCGTGAATAACCCTGTATATCCTGGTTGTTTCCATTACTAAGTATATTTTCGTCAAATCTCGTATCTCATCACAAACAAGTTGAACGCACCCGGAAGCATCATCGCCATTCTTAACCCCCAACCCGCCAAGATCGAAGATTATTAATTGCCCCCTTTTCCGATAGGGCCAAACAAAGGAACATAACTTCCCTGTTAGTCCCCGGTCCGGAGATGATGAACGCGACGCGTCCCTTATAAAAATAAATCCCCGAAATTTAGTTTCAATAAATCGGACAGGAGGAAGTTGGGGGACATTTATCTAACACTTGCCGGTAGAAGAATAAGTTCGCGCCAAGTCCCCGACTCCTCCGGTATATATACGGCCCTGATTTACGGTGCATCTCTCTTTATGGGCCAGTTTGTTCCGGTCGTTATTATATTAAGGCCCGGATGTCGTAGTTTATCTAACGCCGCCACCCTGGAAGGGGCGGCAGTGTCAGTTTTTGGGGTTTGGACGAGATTGCGATTTTAATTTTTCTTAAATCTTTCTTCTCAGGTTATGGTACATTTGACGGAAAGTTGTTCGCGATCTTTTCCCATCTTCTGAGTCATTTCTTGGTTACGAAGTATGGGTCCTTTTACTCTTTCCGTCATCAGGGTAGCTCTGAGAAGGCGGGGGCTGGTCAATTTTTTTTTAAGTACTGCTTTTCGAAAGGCCAGAGGTCATCTTTCACAGTTGTTTCGAACTTAACCGAACTAAAAATCACTCCCATTATTCAGATTGCTAAAAAACCTCAATGACACTGGTAAAATACAGGGTACTCATGAAAGATTAATCAATATACTGAAGACGTTTTCTGTAAATGAAGAATATTCACACTTCTGTAATTTTCCAAATTGATTTATGTTTCAGAGACTGGTGTGAGAAAACCCTAAAAAACTACCAAAAAAGTAAAACTTAAAGTTCTCAAACACATAATTACTCCAGAAAAAGGTCTACAACAATATAGAATATCTTGAAGAGATGTTATAATTCGCCATATTGTTGATTTCAATTTCATGTGAATATTTGCTATCAGTGTACTTTTTATTAGGTTTATTTTATTTACGCAGTCATTTGACACCCCATCATGTATCTTTGATGAGATATAATATCAGTAAATTGTTTTTTTTTGGTGGTTAATTAAATAAATAAATACATAAATGGCACAAGAAAGTCCAGCAAAACGTACACGATAGTTGAGATTATGGTTGATTAATTAGTAAACAAATTTTAAGGCGAACAGCCTTCTTCTGGTTTGAAAGCTTATAACATCTTCATGTTATCCGTCTATGGAATCAGATAAACAGATTCTTCACAAAACGACTCGCAATTCTCAATCTGAAATGAAAAAATACAAAAGCAGAAAAGAAACCAATTATTCAGAATGAATTAAATCATTTTGAAATCAACCACCCATTTCAGAAATGCATTTGTTACTTTATGTATAGCCTCGAAACCATCTTGAAATTTATAAATGGGACAACTATTTATCAGATGTTTATAGTCTCCTCATTTTCCCCACACTCACAACTAGGGCTCCCAACTGAATTCCATCGGAAGAGCGTGCTGTTGCATAGTCCATGGCCTATTCCAATACGATTTAGAACAGACCATATTATACTGGGAAGGTCAAAACCAGGAACTCTGATGAAAGGATCAGTAATAAGATCTTTATTGAAGAAATTGCATACATTCCATTCAGAATGCCAAATTTCCTTGTAGCTTCTTTTCATATCAATTATAAAATTTGACCAAAAAGGTTTACGCGACTTCAATATGGGGACCTTATTATCTGGAATATAGGTGACTATGGAAAATGAATTTGAAAAGACTTTAATTTGTTTCAAGAATTCAAAGCTGTTTTCTCTGCGAATATGGGGAGGGACAATATTTAAGAGGACTGGTAACCAAGAAATAGGTGTAGACTTGATAGAACCAGTAATAATCCTCAGAGAAAAATTTAGTTGGGCATCAATTTTTTTCAACATGAACACTGTTCAACCAAACATGGTAACAATATTCAGCAGCAGAAAAAACCAAAGGTAGCGCTGCCGTACGAAGTATTGTTGCATAAGCGCCCCATGAGGAACCAGCTAGTTTCTGAAGAATATTGTTTAGAGTTCTAAGCTTCAAATGCAGATCATCTAAATGGGCGTTGAAATTTAGAGAGGAATCAAGTGTGATTCTCAGAATCTAGGATTGAAATCATGTTTTAAGGGAGAAGAACTGAAAGTTACACTCAATTTTCTATATTTCTGATGATTATTCAAATGAAAACACGAAACCTCGGTTTTATTTTCATTCGGGCACAAACGCCACTTTAAAAAATAATTATTCATTATATCCAAATCTGCGGAAAGGGTACTTTCTATTGTTTGACAATTAGAATGAAGAAAAGCCAGAGCAATATCATCAGCATAAATAAATTTTTCCGATGAAGTAGTTGGAATGTCACACAAATGTAAATTGAATAGGCGAGGTGCTAAAACTGAACCTTGTGGAAGACCATTATTCAAAGTTTCGGAAGTATTATTATTATTATCGACAAAAACTCGGAACCTTCTGTCGGACACCATATTTTTCAATAGTCTCACCTTTCTTCCACATTTTAAATGATTATAGACCAATGATTGGACCTCTTTCAGATTTACTTTGCTGGCCATGAATTCAACGTACACGTCCCTTAGGCATTTCAAAAACGACTAAATAATATTCAGTTTGGATCTCCTTGAACAGCTGGTTTGTTGAAAATTTGAAAAAATTGCAAAAAACGAAAAAAAATATTTAATTTTTAGTAACAAAAAGTGTTTACATAAAATTACCTTCACCACTTTTTTCTGCAAATCATTAAGATACTCCTCGCTATACTATCTATGTTTCACAAAAAAAAAAAATTTAATTTAAACAGTTCTCTCTGGGTATTCAAGTTTTTTCGTCAGTAAGAATAACTATTGGGTGGATGATAAAAATTATTCCATCAATATGGTTGAAAACGTTTTAGTTTTTTCCCTAACTCCTCAACTCAATAGAATTATGTATCAGTTTGATTACGTATTTTTTGTTGAAACGCATTAGTTAAATGTTTATCTTCTTTTCTGCTTTTAGTTTCTTCTCATTTCATTTTATTCGCTCCGAATCCGCCTTCACTCAAATCAAGAAAGAGATGTCTTCTCCCAAGAGGGAGTTCAATTTAAAACATCATGTCGTTCGGAGACACCCCAAATTACTTTTCGGGGATGCTCCCCACGACGTCCAAGGCCTCCGGTATAAATCTACTAGCATCAAAACACCATCGAAATCGAAAACAGTCCCCCCCGAATCCTAATTATACCAATTGCTTCCTGAGACTGATCGGGGCTCCAAACGACCCGGCGAAAATTGTATATTCCGCCCCCTGGGGTCCGAATGGCCCTGTAAGTTTCTTTATCGAGGTGGTCGCCTCTATTTATTGACTGCTACTGGACATCGCCCATAAAATATATCGGAAGGAGGAAAAAGACGGTCCGGCTCGTAAAAAGTTAGCGTCTTCTTCTGGTACGTCGTCGTGCGTCATTATGGCACACACCAGATACAACGGCTTCTTATCTGCCGGCAGACACAATGACCGTTACGGGAGCGTCTGCTGGCAGACGACGTCCTCTTTCTTTTCTACGTGATGTTTACGGCGAAACGCAATGCTCGGACGGTGTCGTCTGTCCTGGGATGGGATCCTTGTAATTTGATTATGCTACGGGTTGAGAGAGAATTGTGCCTTGTGTCAAGGTCTTCGGAAAAAGATGTTCAGCTTCCCTGCCTTTCTTGATTTCGCCATTGTAGTATCAACTGCTAAAATAAGATATGTAACGTACAAACCTGATAAAGAATGTTATGCCCACTTGCACCGTCAAATATAAGTTTGACTTACGCCTAACTTCGATGTGAAGTTAGGTTTGAGACGTCGTTTCTCTTGCACCGCAGTTTGAGTGCCTCATAAGTTATGACTATTTTGAGCTGCGAATATTCATGGCTTAAGCAAGACTTTAGCCCGTCGCAAATATTCATAACGTCAAAAACGAACTTCAGTTTTGACGTGTTGTTTTCGATTGCGTGAATTTAATAATTATTATGGATAGAACCTTATTGAATGAAATTGATGATCCATATGAGTATGAGGATGATTTCGACATATTAGATATCATTGATTACATCTTTCCTAGAAGTCTAGAATTCAATAGGGCCGATCACTACCATGAAATGTAAGTACATATCTTTGTATGATGATGTCGAACCTCAAAGAAGGGAGTTTAACCTTGATGATTGTAGGAATCAGAGTGTATCAAGGAGTCAACTCCTTACGTGCCTGCGATTCTACGCATCAGCAGGACATTTATTGGCTGTAGCCAATTTAATGAAAATCCACGAATCTACAGTATCAAGAATAGTTGTTCGAGTTTCAGTATTCATAAAAATGCCTCGGATAGAAGCAGAATTACGTTCCACCCAAACCCAATTTGACCAAATTGCTGGATTTCCTCGTGTTATTGAAGCAATTGATTGTACCCATGTAATTATTAATTCTGCAGGTACTATTTACTCTTGTGAATGTGAAAAGTACAGGTGGAGAATTATGTCATTCAAGTTACAAATAAAGAATTGTTGAAATCAAATCAAATGATTTGCTTCAAATAAAAAAAATAGGTTGTACTGTGCCTGTTCGGCAGCGGCCCAAAATATATGTCGTTATGTGAATCAGAATACTGAAAACGAAAATGCATAGACAAAATATCTTGTTCGTCTATGAATTTGAGTGTTCTTCTTAATTCGGTGTGGTCAGTGCCGACACGAAACCATATGGTCATATCGCATTTCTGTCAAAACAAACAAATTCACTGATTCATACAGTGTTGCCAGATTTGGCATTGCATAGCACGTGCTTAACAAAGTCGTTTCTATTAGATATGCGGTGCAAGATCTAATCCGTTAAGGCGGGGAAAAGCATGACTCAAAATTTAAGGGCGCCTTAGAGAAGGGTCTCTTAACCAGAAAACGGTGCAAGTGAGCATAATAAGGGTAGTTTGAGTTTTGCCCCAATTTCCAAGTGGAGCGTATGTCGTGACGTTCGAAGAACCTCGAAATTTTCGGACTATTTTAGGTTTTTCTTGAATAGCTCCTAAACTAAGCAGTTAATCAATAACATTGTTGTATTCGAAAGTGTTCAGCATTAAATTCTGCTTACAAAAATTATTACGATATTTATAGATAGTTTTATAGAAATCATACGTCGAAATATGGCAATTTTTACACTTTTTGAAAAAACACAATTTTTCATTATAAAACGTATAATATCTTTGGAACTACGAGCTTTAGAACGAGATGTTATAGAGTGAGAGTTGTAGACCATCAAACTGTGATAAAACCGTTACCCGCTCCCACCCATCCACAATGTAAAATCGCGCAGTAGATTATCCTACTGAGGATGCTGATCATTTAATCGTAGTGAAGTGTTGAGGTTGCTCAGCAGTCCCATGAGTGTGTGGTTTTTTTTGAGAGGACACTGACCTTCTTGTGATTTTTACTGCTCCAGCCCCTATGTGCACCAAATTTTTTTTTACTAAAGCCTTGCAGAGGAAAGCGAGGCGATAAATTGTCTATTCTCCCTTGCACTACAAGTTCTTCTCTGTTTCGAAAAACAACATATTATTCCTTCATATGTTTAGTGGCTTGGTGAAGGACAACTGAAATTCCTGAAGACGTTGAAAATCAACTAAATCAATAAAAATGACAAACGTGGGAGTCATAAACTACTAACTTACAATACAACTCCTTACTAAGAACAATATATTACTTATTTTTGTTACTTGTAAATACGTCCCTAGCGAGTGTTGTCTAGAATCTGCTTCAGTTGGAGGTACAGAGGCAAGATTAAACGAGGTTTTGGTTAACAATTTTTCAAATATGTGATCGTTAGATCTCTTTCTTCTGATTTCAAATATACATACATTTTTTGAGGTTGTCTCTGGTAGTTTTTCTAAATATATAGATTTTATCTTCTAAATCTAAGGCAGCTGTGGAATGCCACACGAGAACGATGCGATTTCTTTATATCTAAGGAACCGTGGATAATAAAACAACTGATATTTATTTTAGTTATTTATTAACTAAAATTTAAATTAAGTTTTCGAGGGTTTCCTTACCATTTATGGAATATATTGAGGTTGTCAATTTCTTCCTCTATTCTGAAATTAATGTCTTCAATATTTTGCGGACGAGCGATATACACATTAGATTTCAAATATCCCCATGAAAAAGTGTCCAATAGGGTTAAGTAGGGACTACCAGGAGGCCATAGCATGGAACTTCGATATGAAGAAATCACAGCATTGTTGAGTGGCGCTCTACAACTGCCTTAGATTTAGACCAAAAACCTATATATTTAAGAAACCTCAATAAAGTATATATATTTGAAATGAGAAGGAAGAGCTTTCCCGATTAGGAAAATGACATACAGGGTGTACCATTCAAAAACAACAGTTCACAAAATTTTTTTACGGTTTACGATGCCTTTATGCATTTCTTAGTACTGAATTTTGAGCGTCCATGGAAAATACTACAACCTTGCCAATTCAAACGTTTCTGTACGACCAATATTAACTGAGATAGCTATTGAGTAAAATATGAACAATCACCTTGTAGTCCTTGTACAATCCGAAGACTCACGCTGTATACATCACATACCTTATCGGACATCTTAAGTTAATTAACACAGTATCAGGGCTACCATCCGGTATCAATCTTCCATCAATTGACCCATTTCAGCGCATAAATCAACACAGGTGATTAAATGCAAGTCCAGATAGCGCAAATGGCGTTAATCGAATTAGCGTTAATCGGTCAACGGGTCCTGTTCACGCTCCATAAAGGACGATGATCTCCCTCACTTAACGGGGTGCCACCAGACTTCCCTGATGGACGGTGGGAGGCAAGCCATTTTTCAGCAGAATCCCCAGGAATTGCAGTCGGTGTAAAGAAAAACCTCGTTAGGGGAAGCCGTTGATTGCTTCAATTCACTTGGAAGGTTCGACTAGGAGATGATTAATACACTGTGGTGAATTGAGTTGCATTTACACTATGAAGCTGGAACCCATACAGGGCGAGTCAAAAATGTGTACCGAGTTTTCTGGGGGTGATACCTAAACTAAAACTTCTTAACCGTACGAAGTAAAGGAAAATGAATGGCACATAACTGTCATCTTTTTCAGAGAAACTGATGATTCCATCAACTGCTTTCCTCTATCTTTTTCTGTTTTCAAGTGATAGGCCAAAATTGAAATTTGGGATATTTTAACTTTGGTCATTATCTACGTTTATGTTTGTGCCAGCACGTTGAGATTAAAACTTTATACAGACTCTTTCTCCATATCAAACCAGTAACTTATTATGTTTTTCCCCAAAATGTTTCCTTGCTGGAAACATTTGGAAGTTGAGTTTTTTCCTGTGGATAAACCTGAATCACCATAAGCCTTTTGCAACAATTTCAAAGCGTCAGCACAAGAAATTCAATTTTTTACCCTAAATTTAAGGCAGAACTCTTCATTCAATAATTTCGTTCATGTTGACTCACTCAATAAGCTGCAGCGAAGAAACTGGTTGACAGATCGCGCTCAAACTTGTCATAATCGTGAAAGACAGTCCTACTAACTTTAGTACACAAAAATTTCAAAATCCATTCAGCGCAGGCATTTTGAATAAAAAAGCCCGGTACTTTTTTGACAGAAGATATTTTTATACAACTGCCATTATAAGCTTTTCAACTTGTTCACGAGCGAGAATTTCCGATTTTTTGGGACGATATCCTTCACTTTTTCGTTTTAAATATGCTATTTCATTAATATATTCACTAACATCCACATCACCATTTTTAACAAGGGCGCTTGACTTTATCATGAACTCCATATTTCTGATTTTCCCTCTAAGTATGCCAGGAAAACAGTTTCACTGAAGTGCCTTCTACATTTTCCAATTTACACCAGGCTAGGAAATTGTTATATGCAATATCGTGCTACTGAACAGATTTTTCAGGTAGGAGTTCCAGATTTGCTCTTCTTGCAGACTCTTCAATATTCAGAGGAACAACCAAATCGTCACTTTCATTAATAATTGGACTCTGGACAAACGTATGAAGCAGTTGAAAACCCAAGACGAAAATTGGACAGGAACGAAATTTAAATGACAGCGTCTTTTCTCATTTGTTAGTAATCATAACGTTGGCAACGTTGGCCATTCACAATAACATTTTGATTATTTGAATATTAAAATGCATTTTGAAGTTTATTGTCATTGCAAGTTCGACCATTCATTAATCAAAATAGGGCAGTTGTACAAAAAACATTGTATGCTATTTGTGTTAAAAGTGATTTTATTTTCTTCACTCACAAAATAAAACGTCACTTTTAACACTAATATCATAATAGTATATTCTAACACAAGTTGCAGAATGAGCTCCTATTCCAACACGAATGCGAAATTCGAAAAGGAGCGACGAAGGAGCGAGTGTTCGAAAGCATGAGTGTTGGAATTGCCTTCTGCAACGAGTATTAGACGATATTTTCTCTATTTCAGTAAAGTTTTGTGGAAAACTTTCGAAATTCAAATAAAAATTCAGATTAGTGACTTTTGTATTGTATCTTGGCAGTTGATGTCACTAACGAAATTTGACAGATTATGGAATTTGAATTGATTTGATTCGAAAATTGAGTGGATCGGAGGTCAGTACTGACAACCACAAAACGAAAAATATAACTGAAAACAATGTTGTAATGAGTTTCATTACAGCATTATTTTTAGTACTGTAATGAACTCATCACGATACTGAAATAGAGAAATAACTATTTTGTTCAATTTGTGTTTGTTCTAACGAGAAAAAGAAGATTACAACCGAAGTGAATTACAAAAGTAGTTGAGTATAGAAAAGTATTTCATATTGTATGACAAAAACAAACCATTCAACAACCTCACAATATGCCAGTAACTTCTGATATTATGCTTCCGATTATCTTTCGAGTAGTCGTAAATATACTCCCCGTCAATAAATTCTGGACAGGCAAAATTTTTGTCAAATTCAACACCCTGTATCTGTTTTCGTGGTGATGCGACTTAGTTGAAATTTTCACAAGGCATAGTATTGGGTCTTGTTGTATGAACCTAAAATTTACTTTGCAAAAATATTTATAGTTTATCCGTTATACAGGTAAAAACAAAACCTTGTTTTATACCCTCCTAAACACCCTGTGCTGGATTTGAGGCGGAAAATTTGATATCATCCATTTTTGGTTTGAAGTGTGACTCTTTATTAACAAAATGTTTTTCGATTTTCGTCAGTATCTGCTTTTAAAAAAACATTTTCAAAGAAAGTGTTGCATATTTTCACTTTTTATGACAATTTAAATCATTACAATACCTTATCGACTAGCAAACATACACAAACATCTGAAAATTAATAGCATGTATTTCCACCTCGCTTTCTCATCACTTCTACCATACGACATGGCATACTTTCAATGCATTTCCAAATTGCTTCTGGGGGAATATTTTCCCGTTCTTCAAGAAGGGTTGTTCATAAATCGAGCAAGGTGTTCGGCTGCCGATTTCGAACATGTCTACATAGCATATCCCATACATGTTCAATTGGATTTAAACCCGGACTAATGGCTGGCCACACCAATCGTTGAATATTCGCCTCTTCTAAGTATTTTGTTACAACCCGTGCAACGTGAGGCCTAGCATTGTCCTGCATTAACAGAAATTGTTGGGGAAATATTCCCATAGAAGCAATTCGGAACTGCATTGAAAGTATGCCACGTCGTATGATAGAACTGATGAGAAAGCGATGTTGAAATACATGCTATTAATTTTCAGATGTTTGTTTATGTTTGCTAGTCGATAAGGTATTGTAATTATTTTAATTGTTATGAAAATTTAAAAAATGCAACACTTTCTTTGAAAATGTGTATCTTTTTTTTTAAAAGCAGATACTGACGTAAATCAAAAAACATTTTGTTGAGAAAGGGTAACACTTCAAATTAAAACTTGATGATATCAAATTTTCCGCCTCAAATTCACCACAGGGTGTTTAGAAATGAAGGGTATCAAACAAGGTTTTGTTTCTCCCTGTATAACGGATAAACTACAGGTATTTTTGCAAAGTAAATTTCAGGTTAATATACCAAGAAACAATACTATACCTGGTGAAAATTTCAACTTAATCGGAGAACCACGAAAAAAGATACAGGGTGTTGAATTTGACAAAAATTTTGCCTGTCCGGAATTTATTGACGGGGAGTGTATTTAAAGATTTCTGTAAGCTACAGATTTTTGAAAAGCGACCAGAATCGTAATGTTCCTGTAAGATTATGAAAAGCTACAGATTTTCTCACAGATCGTTTTAATTTCGAAGCGTTCTCCATTCTAAGGTCACCTTTTTCGCTGTCCCACCCTGTAGCAGTCCCGAGTGCGTGAAAATCAGTTCCGTCCCACATTCCAAGCAGGCACCCGGCTCCCTCAGGACCTTTCTATTATAGAAATCGTCGAAGATTTACAGTGAAAAGGCCGTCCCTATCGCGTACCCTGCCACTACGAGATTTATTTCAATCGAATATTTATAATCTCCGAAGAGACAGGCCAGATAACATAAGGAATTAAATGATATCTTTTGCCCGCCCAAACTTCGCCGGACCTGAATGGAAGGGAAAACATCAATAGCGAAATGGAATGGAACAAGATTTGGGGAAATACAAAGTGGGTTTACCGAGGCGACGTCTATCTTCTTATTGAAAATTGTCGTCTTCTTAATCCTTGGATCTTTGGAAAGTGACTCCGTGCGTTTGGTGAGGATGAACGGTGGCATTCGAAGATTGGATTTTCATCTGGATGGGTTGATGAATTGGGGCCTGGATAACTGATGAGAACTTGAAAGTCTTGATGGGAGATAACCCAAACGTTCGATGTGAAGGATAAAAAATTAGTTGAAAACTACGAGGGAGAGTCTCGTCACTATCGAAAACTCATTTCTCACCAATTATCAACTGAACTGAAGGATTTACCTTGAATTTTAACCTGGAAACCACTTATGGAATAATATTCTATTCTCTATTTCAGTATAGTAAGACTGGTAGTATTCAACGACGAACGAATGAATGAACTAAGTATGAGAATGATTACTTGAAATGTACAGGGACTATTGACCACCAGGAGATAATTATTGCTGGAGTTGTTTGTTAACGTAAGAGTTGGATTGGAGATTGAAAATGAAGTAGCAGGACAGTTCGGAGAAATACAAAGGATTGAAAGGCTTCAATGAAGAAAACTGGGTATACGGCATCAAGCTGTTTTTTGATGATTCTAGATTGCATATTGTTAAGCCCAGAATATACATACATACATTTCAGAACAGTAATGAGTTCATTACAGTACTAAAAGTTGTGCTGTAATGAAACTCATTACAGCATTGTTTTCAGTTATATTTTTCGTTTTGTGGTTGTCAATACTGCTTCCGATCCTATCAATTTTCAAATCAAATCAATTCAAATTCCAAAATCTGTCAAATTTCGTAAGTCACACCAATTGCCAAGTTACAATACTAATCTGAATTTTTATTTAAATTTCGAGAGTATTTCACAAAACTTGACTGAAATAGAGAAAATGTCGTCTAAAACTCGTTGCAGAAGGCGATTCTAACACTCATGCTTTCGAGTTCCGCATTCATGTTGGATTAGGAGCTCATTCGGCAACTTGTTTCAGAATATACTATTCCCTATTTCAGTATCGTGATGAGTTCATTACAGTACTAATAGCAGTGCTGTAATAAACTCATTACAGCATTGTAATATTTTTCGTTATTAGGTTGCCAATTCTGACCTCTGATTCTATCAATTTTCAAACCAAATTAATTCAAATTCCGGAATCTGTGAAATTTCGTTAGTCACACCAACTGCCAAGATACAATATGAAAGTTACAAGGATGTGAAATCTGAATTTTCATTGAATTTTGAGAGTATTTCAATGAAATGGAGAAAATATCGTCTAATACTCTAGACAGAAGGTAATTCCAAAATTCATGCGTTCGAAAAGTGGCTCTTTGGTCAATCGTTATCGAATTTTGCATTCGTGTTGGAATAGGAGCCCATTCTGCAACATGTTTTAGAATATACTATGGAGTATTTATATGGGAAAATTATGAAAATGACTCGGACACGCTATCTTTTCAATTCAATGGTGAGCTCTTCAATCATAATTTCAAATATACAGGGTGATTCGAGTAAGTGCATCGCAGCCCGTCTTCTTTATTTGAAATGCCTTAATTAATAAACTGCTACACATGAGTTAGGGATGTTGACTTAAATTGCAATAAAATATAGTTTAAATGAGATTTTGTGATGAAACTTCATATTAATGTGATTTTAAGTTGCATGAATTTAAATTAATTTCAGCCTGTAGGTCTGCCTGTAGGGTGGTTAGAAAAAATTCGTGTAAAATAACGAAATTTTATTCCCAGAGAATTTAAGCATTTAAAGACAATGTGTGGCCTTCACGGGCATCAATAACAGCTTGACATCTTCTTTGCATTCTTTACACGAGGTTGTTGAAGATTTCTTGAGGAATTTGGTTCCATAAACGGGGCAGAAGCTTTCTCAGATCATTTAAGGATTCTGGGGTATGTTGATTATTATCTAATCTTCTTTGGAGCATATCCCATGCATGTTCTATGCAATGCAAATCTGGTGAGTGCGGAGGTATTGGTAAATGTGGAATATCAAGCTCCTCGCTCGCATTCTCAACTATGGCTGCACGCTGCGGCCTAGCGATATCGTCTAGAAATTAAAAAGTTTCTCCAATAGCAGCGTGAAAATTTGGCAAAACAATGTCAATGACATGCTCCCTATAGTGTACGGCGGTCATATTGCCAGGACAAATGTGTAGATCCGTGGGCTCGTTGAAACATATCAGGGCCCATACCATAACACTACCCCCTCAGAAAGGATGGAATTCTTGCACATAGCGACGATTACAGGGTATGCGTGGGATTGTCCGAACCCTTATTCTTCGAAAATCTGAAAATCGTCCATATCTGGATTCATCAGTGAAAAGGACACTACGCCATTGATCGTTCTAATTCATATGTTGCCTTGCCCATTCCAGTCTTTTACGCTTATGGTCACGTGTTAATGGAACTCCTCTTAATGGAAGTCTAGAACGTCTCTCAAACGTCGTCTAATGGTTTCGAAGGAACTTGGACCCCATCTGCATTTTGAAGAGTGTTCTGCAGCATTCTACACGTAAATGTAGGTTTTCTTCTCGCCGAATCCGTGATGAAACGAGCCTGAGCAGGTGTTGCTTTTCGTCGCCCACCAAGCTTTAGTCTTTCCAACACAGAACCTGTTTCCCTGAACCTATTCCAAAGTCATCATATCACAATTTTGCTGACTTGGAGCCTTTCAGCTACAACAATTTGAGTTAGGCCACCGTGTAGCATTCCGATAGAACTTAGCCTCAGCGTTTGTTAATTTACATCTTGGCATTTTCAGAATACTCGTTTCAAATCGGAGCCTAAACTGACTCCATTTCAAAATAAGAACATTCATGAAGCATATGCAAAGAACCAAACTTCAGAATAAAGGCGACCATATTGACGAACTGTCTCATATTGATTTTTATTGGATTGATTCAAGTTGTTATTGAGTTTCAAATGATTTTACAGCGATTTTCTGGAAGATTACATACTTTTCAAAATGATTGAATGATTGAATACGATATCCCTAACTCTTGTGGAGCAGTATATTTTTACATATGTGTTTTCGTTGGCTTTTGTGCAATAATTATGGAAATAAATTTATTTTGTATCTGATTTGAAAATTAATTTCATCTTCTTCGCTATATTAACAAGGTTTCATTAGTACTCTTTTCTCACATGATTTTGTTCTACGTGATATGGCAGAATGAACGAATTTGACACAGATCAAGAGAAAAAAATTGATGTAGCACCCGTCATAAAAAAAATGAGACCAATAAGGAAGAACACGAATTATCCCTTCCGCATCGAACGTCGAGCCACCCCGTAAAGCCGGGAGTAAAAGTGAAATCGACTTATAAACCAGATAACGGGATGAATCAATCCCAATCGGGGTTTATGTGTAAAAGTCTTGGGGTAGACGGCGTCCTCAGTCTAGAACCCCGATCCCAATCAGCTACGATGCAGTTAGTAGTCTCTTCTTCAGTTTTTGGACCGGCTATTTGCGATCCTGAGCGGAATTGCAAGTCGCCGGGAGTGTGTTAGGGGGTTGGCCGGGGGCAGGGGAGGGTGTCGATATCGATTCCCGCCACCCCAGCCTATTTGTCGGAACGAGAACCCACATTTGATTCTGATTGCGCTCATATCCGCGTGCTCTGGGCCCATCGGCCCCTGAGATCGCTTGCGGAATGCTGCGGTTACCTGATGGATAATAATTTCTGGTAGTAGAATTCATAAAACTAATATATATTCTTATGAAAAAGAGAGCTAAAATAATACAATAAATGTTGAAACAGAAAGTACCTAAGCTGAGGTAAAAAAAAAGAACGGGGTATCATAACATTCTTCGTATGATACTATAGAATCATACGATATGTACTATCATCACTAGTATCATACGATACTATACAGCCAGGGGAAAAAACCTCAGCCGAAAAATCTGTCTCCCCCCGTAAAAAAAAAAAAATAAAATATTAAATATCAGGAAATTCTTGAAAGACATCAGTGTGATCATCTTCTTGTTATCCGTCGATGGGCTCGGATAAACAGATTCTTCCCAAAACGACTCGCAATTCTTGATTGAAATGAAAAAAGGCAAAATCGAAAAAGAAACCGATTATTCAGAATAAATCAAATGCATTTTATAAATGCATTTGCTACTTTAAAAAACATCAATATTCAGATTTCTCGGCCAAATAATGTTCGGAGATTTATAAATATTTATGACAGAAATGTCACAAAATTTGAAAGAAATGAAAAAAACTTCATCAATTTCCCCTTTCCGGATCTGTTGAAAATTATGAACTGATAATTTTTTAACATAACAAGCTCAACTTGTAAAAAATCAATAAATACATAACCTTTCAACTGTACTCTTTCACGGAGATTTTTTTCTGTTGCCGTGTGAGTTTCTTGCAGAAGAATCACTCCGATACCATGTTCATCAGCTAATTTGGAGACGTAATCACACTTGTCTTTCGAAATTCCTTCGATATTCAAATTCAAAATCCACAAATTCTTGCTTTCTGGTCGTGAGGGTTTTTCAAACCGGATACGACCTTCCAGGTAATGATTTTTCGGCACTTCAGATGTTTGAAGACCGCTACGGGACCCCAATGAAAGGCAATCATCTCCCATAGATAAACCAAATATTTAATAACACCAGAAAACAGAATATTTTTCAGGACCAAAAACTACGACATATTCCGAGAATTGTCATTAATGACAATAAAAATAATATTAATAATTCATACCATGCAAAACTACAAGATAGATTTCAGTATGATTAAGTTTTTGAAAAATCAGAATAGGCCCGATTCCAATTCATTGCTTTGAATCCTCTGCCTAATCCATTAAATTCTACAGGCAGCGGATTTTATATGAGAAACCGAAAAATAATGCCCAAAAAAATTAACGCACATTCTGAAAATCTTAATTTTGATGAAAGTTAACTCTACATTGACTTTATAACTTATTTTTTATGTTCTCTCGGGAAGGTTTTGAACGAAACAAGACATATTAAATGGAAGAAAAATTCAGCATTTCACCGAACTTTATGTGAAAGAAGAGAAGAACAATTTTCAAAATACTGAAATGCTGATAAGTGATTTAATACTTGGTATTTCCACCCCTTGCGTTAATTACAGCTCGGCAACGACGGTTCATCCTCAAAATGAGTGATCTTAAAATGTTCTGATCTAATCCCTCCCAGATTTCTCTGGGTTGGATTCCTAAGTCATTAAAACTAGCTGGATGATTTTCTGAACTTCTCAGCCTTCTATTGAGGTTGTCCGAAACCTGCTCAATCGGATTGAGATCTGGACTTCTTGCTGGCCATTCCATTCGAGAGACTTCAACCTCTTCAAGGTACTCCTGAACGATGCGCGCACGGTGGGGTCTGGCATCATCGTCCATAAAAATGAAATTTTCACCAATGTATAGGGCAAATGGCACTACTTGCTCTTCAAGAATGTTCCTTATATACTTATCAGCATTCATAGCTCCGTTATCAACGACCACTAGGTCTGTGCGAGCAGTCGAAGATATTCCACCCCATACCATAATCGATCCTCCCCCGAAACCAGTAGTATTCAGGAAATTGCACTGAGCAAATTTTTCATGTGGACGTCTGTATACAAGGGAACGTCGATCACAATGGTAGAGGCAGAATCTAGACTCATCTGTGAAGAGAACTCTTTCCCAATCGGCCTCTTCCCAATGGATATGCTCTCTCGGAAAATCCAAACGCGCCCTTCGATGGGCTGGGGTGAGAGCTGGGTCTCTTGCCGCGACACGAGGCCTTAAATCATATTCTCTGAGGCAATTTCTCAATGTCTGAGCACCCCATGAGTTTGCTCAAGCTGATTTTGAAGGAGGCGAGCGGTTCCAAACCGTTGTCTCAACGAAAAAACTCTCAAGTTCTTGAATGACAGTTGTTACCCGTGGTCTACCCTGTCCTGGTCTTCGGATATTCATACCTGTCTCCCTGAATCGCTGCAACATTCTGGACACACTTGTATGGGAAACTCCAAACCTTCCTACAATTTCTGTGTATGACCACCCTTCTTCTCGCAAAACTACCGCTTGGGCACATTCCTCTTGGGTCAAATTGCATGTTCCGCGTTGCATAGCGATCGAGTGTAGAATATAAAATGAAAGAAAAACCATTGATCACTAGAATTGATCGAGAACAACTGATTTCAGAATGGAGCCAATACATTCAAAATCTGATAATAACATCTTTTTTTTATTCCTGCTGGGAAAAAACATCTGTATTGAAGAAAAACGTTGAAAGTGAATAACATATGCATGCATAATTCTGATAAAAATAATTATCATCGAGAACACCTTCAGTTGTGGAATAAATCTGAGATTTCCATAATGTGCGTTAATTTTTCTGCGCAGTGTAGTTTATTTTTTCGCATAAGCAGAAATAGGGGGGGCTAGAGGGAGTAGTGCCGCCCCAGAGTCTCACGGTGCCCTCCAGTGAAGGAAATGAACATGTTTTTCATGAATCATATTCGAGAAATACTGAGTGTCCTATAATTAGACCGACAAACTTCTAGTGAATGTTCTAGACATTTTTTGAGACGCTTTCGACCAAAATCATCTAGTACAAAAATGCTTTGTTAAGGTGCTAGGGCCCTCTGAAGATGACTTCCAGGCTATACTTTCTGTCACATTTCTCCAAAACTGCGTCAGCTAAAGTGTTGAAATTTCACACATCGGCTACTATCAAGAATACGCATCGAATGGTTCGAGTGAATTTTTTTCATCTCAATCATTAGCGTATGATTCTGGGGGCGAGGGGTATTTTTAGTGACAACTTTTTTACCTTTCATTATCTTACAAGTTTTACATCAAATTAATAACCTTTAATACACTGCGCAAAAAAATTAACGCACATTCTGAAAATCTCAATTTTAATTAAAGTTAACTCTACATTGACTTTATAACTTATTTTTGATGTTCTCTCAGGTAGGTTTTGAACGAAACAAGACACATTAAATGGAAGAAAAATGCAGGATTTCAGTGAATCTTATGTGAAAGAACAGAAATGAACACCTTCAGTTGTAGACTAAATTCGAGATTCCCATATTGTGCGTTGATTTTTTTGCCCAGTGTAGTTTATTCAAACTTGAAAACCTCTTTTTCGGAGTTTCCAAACCAAAGAGAAGTTAGTGGATAGTCAACCTAAATTTGTATGTAAAAAATTCAAAAAAATGATCGTCTTCAAAGTGTCGCCACGTCAGTGGGGTCGGCCGTGACAATTCGGGGACCCGTAAAGTCCCGTCCCCATGATTGGATTACATTTAGAAGGTAATCCGGTTGACGAGGCTCGAGGGAACGGTGCCGACCTGCCGTCACCGCCGAGGCTTTAATGATCTCTCGCGACAAATCGAGCGCTTAACCTCCGTCCCCGGGGAGCCTGGGCTCCCGATTTGCCCGGCCGCTCCTCACACACGTTCGGATATCCGTCTCGTACGGAAAAAAAGGGAAGACGTGAAAACGATAGTGGGAAATCTGTTCCGATCATACTGGGAATACCATCTTGAATCTCGCACAATCTGTATATAAAGTGGTAAATATCGGGGAATGAATACTGTCGAATCCACGTTGTATTTACACTGCGCAAAAAAATTAACGCACATTATGGAAATCTCAGATTTATTCTACAACTGAGGGTGTTCTCAATGATAATTATTTTTATCAGAATTATGCATGCATATGTTATCCACTTTCAACGTTTTTCTTCAATACAGTTTTTTTTCCCCGCAGGAATAAAAAAAGATGATATTATCAGATTTTGAATGTATGGGCTCCATTCTGAAATCAGTTGTTCTCGATCAATTCTAGTGATCAATAGTTTTTCTTTCGTTTGATTTTCTACACTCGATCGCTATGCAACGCGAAACACGCAATTTGACACAAGACGAATGTGCCCAAGCGGTAGTTTTGCGAGAAAAAGGGTGGACATACACAAGAATTGCAGGAAGGTTTGGAGTTTCCCATACAAGTGTGTCCAGAATGTTGCAGCAATTCAGGGAGACAGGTATGAATATCCGAAGACCAGGACAGGGTAGACCACGGGTAACAACTGCCATTCAAGAACGTTACTTGAGAGTTTTTTCGTTGAGACAACGGTTTGGAACCGCTCGCCTCCTTCAAAATCCGCTTGAGCAAACTCATGGGGTGCAAATTAGCACTCAGACAATAAGAAATCGCCTCAGAGAATATGATTTAAGGCCTCGTGTCGCAGCAAGAGGCCCAACTCTTACCCCAGCCCATCGAAGGGCGCGTTTGGATTTTGCAAGAGAGGATATCCATTGGAAAGAGGCCGATTGGGAAAGAGTTCTCTTCACAAATGAGTCTAGATTCTGCCTCTACCATTGTGATCGACGTTCCCTTGTATACAGACGTCCACATGAGAGATATGCTCAGTGCAATTTCCTGAATACTACTGGTTTCGAGAGAGGATCGATTATGGTATGGGGTGGAATATCTTTGACTGCTCGCACAGGCCTAGTGGTCGTTGATAAGGGAGCTATGAATGCTGATAAGTATATAAGGAACATTCTTGAAAAGCATGTAGTGCCATTTGCCCCATACATTGGTGAAAATTTCATTTTTATGGACGATAATGCCAGACCCCATCGTGCGCGCATCGTTCAGGAGTACCTTGAAGAGGTTGAAGTCTCTCGAATGGAATGGCCAGCAAGAAGTCCAGATCTCAATCCGATTGAGCAGGTTTGGGACAACCTCAATAGAAGGCTGAGAAGTTCAGAAAATCATCCAGCTACTCTTAATGACTTAGGAATCCAACTCGGAGAAATCTGGGAAGGATTAGATCAGAACATTTTAAGATTAATCATTTTGAGTAAGAACCGTCGTTGCCGAGCCTTAATTACCGCAAGGGGTGGAAATATCAAGTATTAAATCACTTATCAGTATTTCAATTTAGTGAAAATTGTTCATTTCTCTTCTATCACATAAGATTCGGTGAAATCCTGAATTTTTCTTCCATTTAATGTGTCTTGTTTCGTTTGAAACCTTCCCGAGAGAACATAAAAAATAAGTTATAAAGTCAATGTAGAGTTAACTCTCATTAAAATTGAGATTTTCAGAATGTGCGTTAATTTTTTTTGCGCACGATCAGAATTCATAATAGGGTACAACTTTGCTTCGGCCTTTTTTCCGAAATTCAAGGCTTTACTGTAAAACACTATTTATAAATCTTTGATTCAAAGTACTGCACAAAATAATTACCGATGGTGGCGCTGCATTCGCCGATCAGCTGTTTACCGAAACGAGTATTGTTTCGTGTTTACATTAGCTTTCTATATGGGATCATTCGGATTTTTAAATTTTAACATTTATTGACTCACAATTTTCAAAGTTGTTTCCTTAATTGTGGTTATATTGTATATGTGGGTATAGGTTCTTATCTGTACGTGAGTGGCCGGTACAGTTAAAGTGTACAGTTACTCTACCTTCTTATCTTACGAAGTATTATTTGTCTCAGAATGAAATAAAGTTGTGAATTATGGTTCGTCATACATTATTTCAACTTGAATTTGTGGTAAAGGTTTTTTTTTTCGGTTCCGCTTTCATGAATATCTTTTATGTATTTGTCCCTACACAATAGGTACCTTTACATTAACGATCTTTTCTGCGCGAACGTCCCGTGACAATCGCGCGCGAATGCATGATAGTGTAAGTTAAACCTTTCGCTCGGGATTAGACGCGTGAAAATCTTGCCAAGACGAGGCCGTATTTCTAACATTGTCAAAAAGTTATCAGATCTCATGTAGAGCCAAGCTGCTAACTCTACACTCTTCAACTTCACAAGTCCTCATTTCACAAACTCTACGCCTTGGTCAAAATAAGCGACTTGGCCGTTTCGCCGTTTCGTAACTATAAGAACTATTGTATAACAGGAAAGTTATGAACAGCGAATGAATTTTTCACCTGAAGCTCAAGTGGCGAAAGAGAAACGGCCAAGTCACTTATTTCGACCAAGGAATCGAGTTTGTGAAATAAGGACTTGTGAGGATGAAGAGAGTAGAGTTAGCAGCTTGGCTCTATATGAGATCTGATACCTTTTTGTCAATTTTACAAATACGGCATCGTCTTGGCAATATTTTACATGAAAATGTTTTTGGTTGGATTCTACTTTCGCAATCTCTATCATAAGAAGCACATTACAATTGAAGGGTCAAGTGGAAGAAGGGGTTATGTTTCAAATATGAGTTTGTGAAAAATATAGATTGTAGTAAGGTAGACTGGCATTTTTCAATGGAGCTAGTTCAAAATTCGATTGCACAAAGCTCTGTATATTGAACACGGATGGAGTTAAGAAAATTCTTTACTGAACAAACCCCTATTATTTTTCAGTTTTCTATCTACCCTAGAGAGGGGATCATATTTTTTTGAAACAACCAGTACATATAAGCATGTATCCCAAATTTTATGTAGTTACTCATCATGGAAATTCGATCGTTCATCAAATTACTGTTGACTAGATGAAATTATAAAGTTTTTAAAACTTTAATTGTTGTGATGGAAACATCAAAGGTCAAATTTCGAGGAAACTTTTTTAATCATGCCATTTGTCGCTTCAATATTTCACCATTCTCTTCCAGGTTCCTCCAAATGCAAGTCAAGAAATGAATGAATACTTCCAAATTCATCCCTCCAACGCTTTTCCCCGAACGAACAACCCTTAAATCGCCTCGGACATCGCTTACCCCCGGCAGAATCACCCCCACACTTGGCTAACCTGCTCACATCCACCTTGACCAAATTTCCCGCGAAATCCCTGAAACAATAAGGGAACCGGACGCACACGTCATTCCTCATCTCGTCCCGAGGTATCGCTTCAAAGGAACCCCGCCGCCCCCGCGCAGACATGATTCGATAAAAACTGTCAATATAGAGGGGGCTAATTAGTGGCCCTCTTCTCCATTCTTCCGGGCCGCATGGAGAAAAAATTCTCGACATGCTCGCGAGGCCGTAATGCGATTTCCCGCGTGCGGACCGGCACCCGGTATCGCCGGTGGAATACCAAAAATGTTCGTGCGGGGACAAAGCGCAGATCGGGGGGGCACTTAACCACGTTCGGATGAGGGATTTCGTCTCGCTTTGTCGCTCCCGGTGCACTTCAGGGTTCGGTTCGGGGGCCGGGCTCGTTAGAGTGGAAGGGGGAGGCGGTGTTTGAGACGTAGTTATACAGGTTGTCCCATAATTAGACCGACTAACTTCTGGTGGATGTTCTAGACATTATTTGAGACAATTTCGACCAAAATTATACGGGGTGTCCCACCGGGAGTGCCCATTAGAAGACCTTCTTCATTCATGATATATTTTGGAATATCAATTACTTCCGCTTTCACCGGAAGTGGTATCAACTTTCTCATTTCAAATAGAACACCTTGTATATTATGACTTTTTCGGATAGATTTCAGAATGCCGTATTAATTTTTTGTATCATTGCCTATAGCCATCCAGAGCCGATTTCTAGTTATTCACTGTTTTTTGAAAAAAAAATTGCAAATTGAGGTTTGTAGAACACTGAGAATTCAATGAATGTGCAACGCACAATCTCAGATCTTATGTTGATTGTCAGAATGACAATTCTCGGAATATTTCGTAGTTTTTGGTTCTGAAAAATATTCTGTTTTCTTGTGTTATAACATGTTTGGTTTATCTACGGGAGATGATTGCCTTTCATTGGCGTCCCGTAGCGGTCTTCAAACATCTGAAGTGCCGAAAAATCATCACCTGGAAGGTCGTATCCGGTTTGAAAAACCCTCACGACCAGAGAGCGAGAATTTGTGGATTTTGAATTTGAATATCGAAGGAATTTCGAAAGACAAGTGTGATTACGTCTCCGAATTAGCTGATGAACATGGTATCGAAGTGATTCTGCTGCAAGAAACCCACACGGCAACAGAAAAAAAAATCCTCGTGAAAGGGGACAGTTGAAAGGTTATGTATTAATTGATTTTTTAAAAGTTTAGCTTGTTATGTTAAAAAATTATCAGTTTCGTGAATTTCAACAGATTCGGAAAGGGGAAATTAATGAAGCTTTTTCATTTCTTTCAAATTTTGTGACATTTCTGTCATAAATATTTATAAACCTCCGAACATTATTTGGCCAAGAAATCTGAATGTTGATGTTTTTTAAAGTACCAAATGCATTTCTAAAATGCATTTGATTTATTCTGAATAATCGGTTTCTTTTCTGCTTTTGTCTTTTTTCATTTCATATTAAGAATTGCGAGTCGTTTTGGGAAGAATCTGTCTATCCGAGCCCATCGACGGATAACATGAAGATGATCACACTGATGTCTTTCAAGATTTTCCTGATTTTAATATTTTATGTTATTTTTTTTACGGGGAGACAGGTATTTTCGGCTGAGGTTTTTTCCCTGGCTGTATAGTATCGTATGATACTAGTGATGATAGTATCGTATGATTCTATAGTAAATATCGTATGAAGAATGTTATGATACCCCGTTCTTTTTTTACCTCAGCTTAGGTACTTTTTGTTTCAACATTTATTGTATTATTTTATCTCTCTTTTTCATAAGAATATATATATATATATGTTGATTTTAGAACCAATTTTTCTCATTTCTTTCAAAAGTCCACGAACATGAAGCTTCTTGTTGGCCCCTAATTATCATTATAATTTTGTTCTGAAATTCTCTTCTCTAAACGCCTCAAGTTACAAATTGGCGAATGCGGTGGGCCATCTTAAGTATTCTTAAATTTTCCACGCAACAAATTTGTTTTCTCATAAGAATTTTTTCCAGATACAGAAATTCAGACTGATATCCAAATCGGTGTCAGTAAGCGCCTGGTGCATCTGAATGTGGTTTTTCGAACTTATACCATAGGCTCACTTTTGTATAAATTCTCAATTACATTCAGTAAAACCTCAACTTCTTTGAACTTTAATAGTTTGTATGTTTCGCAGCATTTGTTCGACTTATTAAAAACAATTTCTGTAGCACTGTTTCAACATGGAATTTCTATTGACCATCTCATTAAAAATACTTTTTTTTTATGCAGGAAGCACTCTAATTGGTTGAGATTTTTTGGATGAGACTCATTTGGAAAAACCTTATACTTTTCATGTTGACATTCAGGGATTATGATCTTGGGAGGGTTTTAAAGTTTGTCGTTAACAACTGTTCATTCCGTTTGTTTCATTGTGGGACTCATTTGAATATCCATTAGTCATAATTTCGTGGCCGAATAGTATATTCTGAAACAAGTTGCAGAATGGACTCCTACTGCAACACGAATGCAAAATTCGAAAACGAGCGACGAAGTTTTCGAACGCATGAGTGTTGGAATTGCCTTCTGCAACGAGTATTAGACGATATTTTCTCTATTTCAGTCAAGTTTATCTGTGTATCTCGGTAACGAGGACAGTAAGAGCCCATAAATGTTATATTTCTGGAACGACCATGGTGCCACCAATCCGCCTCTCAAGTATTTCCGTTTAGCAATGAAACACCCTGTATACTATTCCACTCCTGACTTTCTGAATTTCTTACAAAAAATAAGATCCCGAGGACGTAGATAATATTATTGAAACCCAGGGGGGACACTATACATTGGGAGCAGTCGGTGAATAAAATTTTATGCGATCGGTCAAACACAGGAGAATTATTGAAAAAGGAGGAAATTTACTTAAATCAATTACTTGACCAACGACCTTCCTAAATGTTTAGGGATCCCAATATATAAAACAATAAATCGTCTACTTCCGGCCAGTTGCTGCCCGCTAAAGCCTCCCCCGTCTATTCATCCGGCATATTTATGAAGTATGAGAGATATAAAGGCCCCATCTCGTCTGAAAGGGGCAATACGGATTGACCGACAATAATATACATATCGAACACATGTCAGTGAAATAAATAATGCCAATAAGAGCGGATCTACGTTGCCTACCCTGCATCTTCCGAGGCACGTACAACACCTCGCATCACTAAAGGCCAGAATTCCCCTTTTCTCTACTCTCCCTGTCTCCCGTGGAAAATCGCAACTTATAGAGCCATTTCCATAACTTTCCGACGTACCGACTCGGTTGTTTTCTGTCCCATTTTCCATTTTTCGCGATGCTGCGTAACTATCTCAGGGAAAATCAAGTCAATCGCGGGAGGATCATCCGCTCACAGAACTGAAAACCTCGAAACATTTTCCCGAAATAGGAATTGTTGAAACATTTCCATATAAAGAAGGGTTTTCCATTCTGGGAACCTAGACAACTAGCGAAATCGTTTGCCAAAAATTTCAAACAGTCAGCAGTACCTTCAAGTCACGTCTTGAAAAACTTAACACTGAAAATGAACTCCGACCATAGGAAGTTTCTAAAAAGATTAATAAAGCTCTTAAGAGCTTCTTCATCAATGTTGAAGTTCAGCAATCATCAGCGATATTTTGACTTTTGAAGAAGTTGCTCTTGAATAGTTGTTTGAACTGCATCAGAATAGTATATTCTTAAACAATTTGCAGAATGAGCTTCTATTCCAATACATTATTATATTAGACTATATTTTCTCTATTTCAGTCAAGTTTTGTGAAATACTCTCGGAATTCAATGAAAAATTCGGATTATATATCCTAGTGAGTTTTATATTGTATCTTGACAGTTGGTATGTCTGAGATAAGTTCTTACTTTTTCTGAAACTCACAAATCTGTAACAAACTCAATTAAACAGTTTTTCTCTATTTCAGTATTGTAATGAGTTCTTTACAACTTCTAAAAGTAGTGCTGTAATGAACTCATGACGGCATTGTTGTTATAATTTTCGTTTTGTGGTTGTCAGTACTGATCTTCGATCCTATCAATTCAAATTCCGTAATCTGTCAAATTTCGTAAGTCACACCAACTGCCGAGATACAAAAGTCACTAGGATACATTTTTATTTGAATTTCGAGAGTATTTCACAAAACTTGACTGAAATAGAGAAAATATCGTCTAATACTCGTTGCAGAATTCAATTTCAACACTCATGCGTTGTAAACTCGCTCTTTCGTTGCTCGTTTTCGAATTTTGCATTCGTGTTGCAATATGAGTCTATTCTGCAAGGAAAAAATGTTTGTAGTAATGATAACTGACAAAAAAATATCTTAAAAATACAAACTGAAATGGTCTGCAGCTATAAAAAGAAAAAACCAATGAAGTATTTACTGAGTAAATTCAAATAATAATGTTTGTCCACTCCTATTGAATAATGTATTCATTATTCAACTGCATTTGAGCAATTAATAGTATCTATGAACAAACAGCAGGAGTTATAATAACTCCCGCCTATAACTCCCTGTGATTAATCAGAATAGACTCATAGAATTATTTGACAACCGAATCTCAAGCTACTTTTGTGCTTCTGTACGAGCCGGTTGACAGAGAGGGAACATCTCATTATTGTTATCGATGGGAGTAATGTCACTTGAATAATTCTGACGTTTTCAAATTTAGTTGACACCTAATTATTGTTGTGAATGTTTTTCTGAATAAGGCCTCCGATAGTGAGGATGAAATATTATGTAGGTACACTTCCAGAAATATGACAAGCAGCTAGTTCTACAGTAGGTACAGAATTTATTGCCCGCGGGAAATCCCAAAACAAATAAATATAAAGGTGTATCAAAAATTTTCAAGAATGATGTGTGATAGTAAGAATGTATATTATTATAGTTGCTGATAAAGTATAGTATTCAACTTGCAGTAATGGTCATAACTGCTCGTTAAATAATATACTAATATAATAAGTTCGAAATTTCATCATTGAAAGTCACTTTCAGGTATCCCAGTTCTTAAAATCTTCACTTTTACGATAAAAATTAGTGCAGCAAAACTGTCTGCGTGAAAGTTCTAAACAAACTCCACAGTTTAGTTTTTTGTGGTCTTCTCAAATATGGAAACAGATTTTCAAAATTTTGATATACAGGGTGTTGTTTCGAGGATTCAATCAATTCTTAATTTTTTGTAAACCTGGACCTGGATTTTCCTCGCGTTTATTGAATTATACTCTTTAGCCTTGAATAAGAAACAGGTGTGCCGAATATGGAGAAAATATATCGGGTGGTTCGTCTGCTATTGCCTCGAGAATAAGACGAAGACAGCCAATGAAACACCCAGTATAATGCATTTATGGACTTAAATGGGATAGAATAATGGACTGGAGGTAGTATAGGACGAAATAAAATTCATAACTACTACCTATATATTTTAAATCAAAATAGAACCGAATAAAAATTTCAAACTGACCAAAAAACAACTTTTTCGGATTCTTAACAAATTTTTCAACAACACCGACTAGGAAAATAAGTAGAAAAAATTTACCACCACCTGGACTATAAGACTCGCTCCCTAAACTTCAAACGGTAATACAAGAAATGAAAAGCAACTATCCCACTCCTAAACACACGAATTATGAAACCATTGTGACCTAAGTGAACGTAATTTTAAAGTTGGGGACTACAGACTGCTTTCCCCTTGGGTATTTCGCGAGACCCGGAATGTATCAATTTATTTTGATCCCTTTAAGTTGCCGACAACGAGGGGATCTTTTGAGGGGACAAATTGAATCTTAATTGGGTCAGTTTTCTTTGCCACTTCGAGGACCTCAATGCACCGACTTTAGGCTCGCTAATACCTTCTTGAAATAGTCTCAGAACTAACTGGATTCGTTGAACTCTCAAACATCAATTTTATCACTAACAACATGAAAAAGTATTTTGATAATAACCTGTAGGTGCTCTATAAACTCATAAAAGAAGTCATATTTTGATTCCATTGGCAGAATGAGTATCGTTCACTCAGAGGTAGGTATTATTTCGCACTCTGAGAACAGTGACTACCACTCATTTGAATCTTCTGTATTCTGGAATACTTGTGAAAAATATGCAAGAATGAAGATGAAGAATTGCAGAAATGTTAATGCCGGGTCGATGTTGTGCGAGTAACGAGTTCAAACATGAAAGAATAATATTCCTATATATATTCTTTTGATTGGGAGAGCTAAAATAATACAATACATATTGAAACAAAAAAGTTACTAGCTGGGGTTAGTGCAACACAGGAAAACCATACAGGTCTGTAGTATGATAAAATGAGGAAAGGTAAAACACTCCAGCAGAAAAAAACCCTGACCTCGCCCGTATTAGAAAAAAATTTAGTAAGAATATAATGTACCATATATCAGAGGATCTTGGAGAATATCTACGAGATTAAAAGAACATCTTCATGTAGTTCTTCTATGGGCAGCAGAGAAGAACAGACTCTTCACCAATCCACCCGAAATTCTAAATTTTAAATAAAAAAAGGCAAAGCAGAAAAAACTAGTTATTTAAAATGAATTAAATTGTTTTCGAATCAACCACCCATTGCAGAAATTTATTCTTCATAAATTAGTTATGTCAGAAATGTCACAAAATTTGAAGGAAATGACACAACCCAATCAATTGCCCCTTCTCGAATTGCTAAACACAACAAGCTAAACCGTAACTTGGACTAAGTGAAAAATCAATGAGTACATAGCTTTCAGTTATCCACTTTCACGAAGATGTTTCTCTGTTGTCGTGTGGGTTTTTTAGGAGACCTCAACACCATGTTCAGTGGCTAATTTCGGAACGTAACCACTATGTCCTTCGAATTTCTTCAATATTCAAATTTAAATTCTCAGCCTTACTCTCTGATCGTGAGGGTTCTTTCGAACCAGTTACGACCATCCAAGTGATGATTTTTTGAAACTTCATTTGTTTGAAGATCTCTACAGGAACCTCATGAAAGGAAATCATCTCCCATGGATAAACCAAACATCTTATAACACAAGAAAACGGAATATTTTTCCAGACCAAAAATTACGACATATTCCGAGTAGTGGTTCGATATCATTCTGTATAAGAATCCCTTTTCCTCCTTGTTTAATTGAATCGTTATTCTCACGAGAATTCTTTTGCATAAGTCTTATAATACTCACCAGGAAAAAACATTTTTTAAATTCAATGTCACATTACTTAAAATCTCTGAAATTATGTGAGGGGTGATGCGATATTCAGGGAAGATTAAGTCTCATCCACTAAATGGTAATAGAATAGTAATGGCAGATTATTAAGCTGTGGCAGACACAGGGGAGGGCAGAGAGCAGACTCTTAGGGATCCTTCTTCCGAATATTTCTTAGATGATAATTGACAATTATTGTCATTGAGTGGAAAAAAAATCAGAAAATTCTTTTTTGCACAAGGTTGGCAAATTTATTTATATCTGAACTACAATTTTCAACCCAACGACGATTGCAATTTTGGTAATTATCTCCGTTTTCTGTTTGTGCTAGGATGTTGAAAAGAGAACATCACATGAACACTTTTTTATAGCAATCCAATGGAGTACTATGTTTTTTTCCCAAGAGGTTTCCTTGCTGAGCTACAACATAACTTGCGTTTGTTCTTATGGAAGCAATAGTTTATTATGTTATGACTCAGAAAGATTCCTCATTTTTTTTCATTTCAAAAATATATAAGACATTATAGAGGATGGCCCACGTAAAAAGGTACCTACTGATCAATATTTCCGTGAGTAGGTTCTAGAAAATGCTTTGACAAGTTTTTGAGGCCTTCTGACTGTGAGCTCAGAGGTCTATGGTTATACCCCTAATCGGGGTTGCAGCCCCTTCAAGATTCAAAACTCTATTAGATTCGCGTGACACATCATTGCAAAGGTTTTACACCTCTATTCATGAATATACTGAATAAATTTCTATTTGGTATCGAAAGAATAATCTGTAGAAGCATTTTATAGAGCATACTTGCAAAAATATGGGGCTGAACGGTTATATATTTTGGGAAAAAAAATGATTTTTTCTGAGTCATTTCAAACTATTTTTTCCATAAGAAAAAACACAACTTTATGTTATAGCTCAGCAAGTAAAACTCTTGGGAATAAACATAGTACTCTACTGGATTGCTATGAAAAAGTGTTCGTATAATGTTTTAATTTCAACATTCTAGCACAAACAGAAACGGAGATAACGACCAAAGTTGATATCGCCCAAATTGTAATTTTGGCCTTTAACTCGAAAACAGAAGAAAATAGAGGAATGCAGTTGATATCATTAAGAGTTTCTACAAAAAAGAATACCGTAATGTGGCATTCTTTTTTTTTATCTCGTTTGGTTGAAAAGTTGTATGTAGTTCAGGTATCACCAATTTTGTCCACCCTGTACATTTCTTCTCACAGAGATCCACAGAAACCTGAATTTTTACAATTCAGAATCGGTTATCTGAATCAGGGTCTTTTTGAAAAGCCCTATTACACTAAATTCCGAAAATTTAATATATCGAGAAACAAAGTTACTTTGTCTGAAAATTTCTAACTTGAAATGTCATATCTCCAAACGTTTGCAGAAACTGCGGATTTGGGATGCACTGTAACTGCGATTTTATCACATTAAAAATTTGGTGTTTTTTTCATAAAAATCATATAATATTTTTAACTTCGTTTTAACATATCAGAATTGAGATTTCGTAACTTTTTCTTAGTAGGTTAATGGATGTTAAGCACAACTCAAATCGATTTCAATCTTCGATCTTCAGTGAGAACCCCATTCAAAACTACTTTAAAGATTTCCGATCAAACAAACAAAAAATCCACTTGTTTTCATGGAAAAATTCCTAATTCAGGATATTTATCATAATATTCAATTGATAACCATAAAACCTTCAGTCTGGAATAGAACAAACAAAATGAAGTGAAAAATAAAACACTTTGTGTCGAGATAGAATATAGAATATTCTTTCAGCTCCAAAACTCGAAAACAAGCAGAACTTACCGAGAAATCAATATTCCCTTCCAACACGACTGTCGGACCAATTCAGTAATAAAAGAAACCAGCGTGAAACCTGACAAAGGTCTTGATTTAAACTTCCAACCTGCATGTGGTATTATTTCACCCGAACTAGCGCGAAATCTTTTCAAACATCCATATTCTCCTGTGGCACATAGGGGCGCTAATGATGGTGTTTCCTCCTTCCTGAAATGCCCGAAAATCACTTCCCCCAGACTTTCAGACCGCTGTGTAGATCGTGCGGCAGAAAAAACCTTTGGTCTCAACTTCTGAAGGAAATATTGATAATATATTGTATTTAGAGTTCATTATTGTGATTATGATATTGTGAGTAGGCAGTAGTGGATATTGTGTATCCAGAAAGTAAATGTACAATTTTTGTAGGCTCCGAAAAATGTATCAGAGAAATATTACGTGATTATATTAATATAGTTGCGAGCTTTTTTCCTACATAGTCACCATCATCTGGCAACACGCATTATGTTGATGTCCAGTTTGATGAATTCCAGTATGATGTATTCCGTTCACACTTTTTTCTTATTTGAGCTTTTCTTTTATATTGATTTATTTTTATGCGAATAACCTGTTTCGTTCTTGGGCCAATTTCTTATTGTCCTTCATTATCATTTCCAATATGGATTGTTCATGTTATGTTTGAATGCCTGTTTTTGTGTGAATTTTTAAGCTATTGCATAGCTTTCATCTCAGGCTTTGAGAGCAGGGACCGAATGTAGAAATTCCGTAACGAAAAAACCTAACACAGCCGTGTATCGTCGGTTCAGTTCAGCAGACTTCGGCAAGGTGTTGCGACAAGACGGATGCGTGCAGCCACTATAGCAGTGCAAAATACAGTCGGCAATCTCGCTGTTCCCATTGAAGTACGAACGGCAAATATTTCTTTAACATCGGATAGAGAATGTATAGCCAAACGCAAACATTTTCCATTAACTTGAGCTCTTGCTCTAACTATACATAAGTGGCAAGGTGGAACTTTTGAGGAAATAGTATATGAGTATAGTAAGTCACATTCTCAGGAACTCGTCCATGTTGCACTCTCTCGGGTGACCAATATTGAAAAATTGTATATTACAACAAAAAAAGATAATTTTGCATTTCAGTTTTATCATAGTCGAAGGCAAGCTGCATCGACTGCATCTTTGTAGCAAGAATTCAAAAGACTGTCTTTAAATAGTGTTCAGACGATAGCTCAAAGTGTCTCAGATTTCATTAGTAATAGAAATGGCATTCCAATAATGACTTTCAATTGCCAAAGTCACATAGTCACAAATACGATTTACAAGATTCAGTTACGAGACAAACCAATGTGTTACTTCTTACCGAAACATGCATAACGCGTGATAATCCGATTGAAATACCTAATTTCAATTGGATTGTTCAATTCAAACGAGATACTGTTCCAAAAGGTGGGGTAGCTGTTTACCAAAATAGTAATAATGTTACTAATATTATGACTCCGAATATTGAAATAAATATTGAAGACGTTAGCCATGTTAATGTTAGACGCTCATTTGTTGGAGATATTTGTGCATGCTTATGCAAACTTAGAAATGGCTTACACATAGTCATATTAGCAATTTCCATTTCTCCGAATCCAGAATTGGACGAGGTAGAGCATTTTATTCATCGCACTTTATTGGAGTACACTGAACAAGGGTCGAAAATACTTGGTACAAATGGTAATAAATTTCCACTTATCTTGACTGGCGATTTCAACATTAACTTCGCTGATAAAAAATCAGAGCGGTTGACAACTTTTCTTACGGAAAAATTGAATTCAAAAATGATAAAGATCCACAAGAATCCACAACAAAATATGGGACCACTATTGGCGCGGTATTTTCCAAATATTTAGAAGACATTAAGTCTCAAACTTATGTTTCTTATTTTAGTTACCATGAACCTATAGTTTCAATGATAAACATTTCTGAATAACCCACATGTATTGTAAGATAAATGAAAAAAATATTTGAAATCAACACTATTATCTTCTTATTTTTGATTAGATGCTATGCAATAGCTTTACCGCGGCAGTCTTCGAGTGCCACACGTATTTTTTGTTGTACATTTTGTATTTTTTTTGTCGAAAATTTTCGGTTTATCAGTGCCTGTTACGCATTTGTATAGACACTCGCTACATTTGCTCGCTGTGGTTCAAAATATGCAGCGTTTTTAAGTTCTAAACATCACGTGAAATCAATTCATTATTCCACTAGCCTTCCGTCTCTTCCCTTGAAAATTTCTCCACTCCTGATAGCTGCTTGTAGATGATCGTTGACACATTAAGTCGACAAGTGCACAGATTAAGAGAACGCGTCTCCCAACGGGTCTGAAAGGGGAACATCCTCCTCCACCCGTCCCAGGATGTGATTAATAGTGGTTAGAACGTGTATATAAACCCCAGTTAATTAATATCGCATCAGTCGGCGCTAGGGGGCGCCGATATCTGTATATTCCTATGTTTACCGATGAATAATTCATAAAAGTCACCCACTACAAATTTAAATTTCGAGAGATCACCCCCCTCGCGAGCGCCCTCTTCAGTCGATGCGTTAAAATTATACAAGATGCTCGCGGTTTCGTGAGGCTCAATGGAATTAAGATTCAAAAGGAGTGTTTATCTCCCGCTCGAGATCCTCCATTTATTTTCGAGATAAATCGGTCGCCAGTTTGGAAGTGGCCCCGTCATCTTGGATCTGGTGGGGTGGGAATTGAATATTCCGTCCCGGATTATTTGGAGTTGATATGCAACTTTTTTCACAAGGTGCCGCTAAATTAATAATATATAATATCTTTTTTATAGCTTTATTACTATATAATTATGTTGAGCTGTATGAATCTCAACTAGGATCTTTATTTGTTAAGTTAAAAAGATGATATTCCTCAAGTGTCTATAGCCACTCATTTGTACCCATTTTAACGTATTTTTCTTGACTTTTCTCGATAACTGTGAACATTCCTGTGAAGTTCATACACAAATGCATGAAAGGCACTGACACAACCTGAAAATTTCGGAATAAACAAATGCAAAATGTACTCTAACAAAGAAAAATTATACATAAACACACTTCGTCCAATTCGCCATCAAACATTCCGTGAAAAATCCGTATTGAAAATGGTAATAAAGGGCAATGGCAAAATGACCTAATTACAAAACAGGTTATCCGCATTATATAAATCAAAAGAAAAGACCCAAATAAGAAAATAATAGCGTGAACGGGATCCATCATGCTGGAATTCGACCAAACCGGATATTGGCATAACGGGTGTTGCCAGATCCTCTCGATATTTATGGATATCTAATTACTGACATTGATGAATGTATAGTTAGGTGTTATATGTCATCCAAGTAGGTGTGTAACGGGTACTTTGCGGATTTTTTTTAAGGATCTAGTGAATGATATGTATTATCCGATATATTCACGCCTTCTTTTTTTGAGTAAAATTATTAGTTCTAGAATGTTGACATCAGTTCGAATACAATGAGTTCGAAGTAACTTCAGTTCGAAATTCTTCTTTTTCGCTCTGATCTCTCATTTTTGAAACAGTAAGTAGCCTTGTGAGTAGCTTACAACTATTATTTGAAATTTTTTGGTTACTCCCATTACCTTTAGGAATAAATTTACATATTTCATAGTTTCTGACAAGAATGAAAAACTTTCGCGACAAATTATATCATAAGCATTTTTAGAGTTTCAATTGTTTTAAAGCCTGATTTCAGGATAATTTATCAGTATCCCATCCATATTATCTATTGAAGTGTAAGTGTTCAAAAAAAGTCTTGAGTTAATATTTATTTAGAAGTTCTGCCTTTCTAACTCATGAAAGAGAAAAAATTATATATCAAGAAATTCAACAAGAAGACTCTCCGGAAACTGAAGAATGATGACTAAAATGTGCCAACAATTTTTCGAAAAGAAATTAAACAAATTCAATTTAGATATTTTGAACTTATTTATTGAGCTTAGTGAGTTGATGTCCAGCTTCTAAGCCATAGAACTTTCGTCCTAGAATAGAATAGAAAAGGAATTGGGGCCCATAGATAATCATAATTAGAAGAAAATATACCTAAACAGGAATAAGCATAAATTTTTCGTCATAAAAAAAAACATAAATGGAAAATGCAGAAAGCTAAAAGACAAAATGTATTAATCTATTACATGAAAATGGCATTAATTACATTATGACCTAATCGTAAAATCACGACACAGGAAATCAAGATAAAATCAGAATGTTATTATAATCACAGATATAAAACTGTACTTCAATCTAAAAGAGAAAATCTTAAAAAAAACAACATAAACGAACTTTGACATAATTTGCCTCTAATCGAAACCTATTGCCAGACTTCAATAATCATATACGAAGTTGGAGCTCAGATTATTTGTTGATATCAAGGTAACACTAGTGACAGTGGCAATGACACAGTTTCGGAAATCTATTACTACTTATTATTAATAGAGATGATATAAGTTGACGGGGATTTTTCATTCTTGCCGAAAATGATTAAATATCTGAATTTATTGCCAAAGATAAGGATGATTAACTGAAAAAGTTCAATTGATAGTTTTAAGCGTATTGACTATTAACAAGGCCATTTACTGCTAAAAAATGAGATAGTACTGTAGGACTGATTATTTCCCTAAGAATAAAATGAAGTTGTCAATATATCGAATGATGTTCATTAGATACTTAGAGAAAAAAATGTGCAAATTTCTCTAAACGGAGTAACACACCCATTTGGATGTCCAAACTTCACTCCATAAATATCCATGAATATCGAGAGAATCTGGCAACATGCATAATGTCAATATTCTGTCAGATTCCAATAGGATGAATTCCCTTTACATTATTTTCATGTTTGGGTCTTTTCTTTTATGTTGATTTATTTTAATGCTGATGACCTGTTATTATATTTGGCTATTTTGTTATTGACTTTTTATTATCATTTCCAATATGGAGTTTTCATGTTATGTTTATGTGTTAATTTTTTCTGCCAAAGCATATTTTGCATTTGTTTATTTCGAACTTTTCAGGTTATGCCAGTACATTTTCTGCATAGTGTAAGTACTCGTTGGAGTTCCAAAATGGCGAAGGAGCTAGGTTACTAATATCGACTGTTTCCTCCGGCAGAACTGATCCTGAAACCTCTAAGCGATTTCCCATTTCTCTCTCCATCAGAGGCATCATAAAATCGAAACGTTATTGCCGTGAAATAAAACGGGCCCGCCCACACAAATTATTCGATTGGAAAACCCTTATTAGCCCCCATATTGTCCCGAGTTCGCAGAAAGGGATCTCTTGGCCCATCGACATATATATCTCTAGACGAGCGGACTTGTGAGTTACTGTTACTCTGTCGTTATCTTGTTTGTTTGCTTCTGGAGGGTTGGGATCCATGGGAAACGGCAAGAGTCGATGGACCCCGGGAGTTATGAGGAAGAATCGGAATGTGGTTATGGGAAATTGAAAAAAATTTTCGAATTGAAATTAGGCAGCGAGCATGGTGGAGGTCATTCTTCCTCTGAAAAACGAGAATAGTATATTCTGTAACGAGGGCAGAATGAATATCAGATACTGGTGAATCGTTCCGAAGGCCAACCGGGCTAGCCTGAGGAATCACGAGTATCGGATTTTCATTCTAACCGAGTAACAGACTAAAATTTCTTAACGACTGCTGGAATAACGCTAGATATTCAATGTTTGAATTATTTAATTTAAAGATCTCATGGCACATTAGTGCCATGGCCTTCTAAATCACCTGGCCCGGCGCCTCAAGTGGCAACGTCGCAAAAGACGAAGTTCGGTAGGTATACTGCTTACGTTCTTAGCGTGTGATATACGATGTTTTGAACTTATTATTTCATTTCCTGATGTTGATAAATGTGTTTTCCGATGAATATCTGAAAAAACGTTGAAGTGTATGCCCTACTCAGTCAATAAATTGAATATAAATGAAAAACAAAATTGAAATTGAAGCGAATTGAGTGAGGTTTTATTCAATTTATTGTCCAGCAAGAACCACGGGGAGGTGTAGGACCATCTCTCGCCATGTGAACTGTGAACGCAAATATAACTCTCAAAATAAAATTAACTCAAATAAAATTCCCTATATACATATGAAAAAAATTGGAATTTTCAAATAATAACGTAACACAAAATTCTCAAATGATCAATAATAATTTCCAGTTGCCTTAGTTGGTCGAAATTTTCATTATTCTTTCCTTTTGTGATGAAAATGCTTCTAGTCAAGGTATCTCTCAGAAAATCTGATGCATTTTTTAACGAGAATGCAAATTAGTAACTTGAGACCATCTGCTGAGAATTAAATCAGAAGGAGGTATCCATTTCAGATCATTAGCGTTATCGCATTTTTTGATTTCCCACCCAGATAAATCTATCAATTTTAGCCGAAGAATTTTCACATGGGTCTTTGTTATCATTGATTAAATCGGAACTGACAAAAACTTCTGATTCATTATTATTCCTAGTTAAAACAAATCCCCTCCTACACTGAGGATCGGTCCTTTTTGATTTGATTTCGTAAGGTATGAGGGTAAATTTGGAAAATTTTTGGGATAGCGCCTTCTTTCAATTTTGGAAATCTCAAAGAAAGTAATTTAATGGTTCCATCTGCTCGCAAATGTTTATTGAACTTAATAATATCGTCGAAATCAAAATGTTTCTAGCAAATGAAAGTATTATTCGTTGGAATGAAATTTCGCGGTATGGCACTCATCCATAAATGCTTACGGTGTTCATCTTTAGGAAAACCAATACAACTAAAATATCCTTCATTTTTGGTAGACGGATAATTACATCTACACGATGAAATACAATACATTTTGACCATTTTTCGAAGCAGATGACCTCAAGTCAAAGTTGACTTCATTATAACATAGATGGATAGACCAATTATTCTGTTATTCATAGGAAAATTCACTAACTTCAATATCACAAATACTTTTACTGCACACGGCACTCGAACAATCACAAAAGTTAACTAGAATTTACTTATTTTTTTCACATAGATGACCAGAATAAACACTAAACTGAGCGGAGGCTACAAAAAACGCCGGGACTTATTTACCACTAGACTGACGTTTCTCTGCATTCACGATATGTCGAGTGGCTATCCCTCAGTGCAGCGTTTGCCGCTCTTGGCAATGCCCGGGTCAGGGGATTCAGAAGGCCGTGGTAGTGCCCCCGCCAAGACGAGCCAAGCGAAGCGCCGCGCCGGGGCACTACCTTGCTTTTTCTCGAAGTGTTTCGTCGTATTTTTGAACCCTCATACCTTGAGTTTGGAATATAGCAGATGAACAAAATTCTCAGGATTTAATGCCAGTAGTGAACTTATCAAACGTGCGAAGTTTCAAGTGCATAGCTCGTATACTTTAGATTTAATAAATATCTAAAAAATCCCCGATTTCGTCACTCACTCACTGATGATCATAAAAACTGTTAGGGTACTTCCCGATGTCCTATGAAGTTTAAATTTGTTATGTGAGCTAGTATCAGTACACAAACAACAGAGAAATTTTTAATCTTGAAACTTTCACCCACAACCATTAAAACCAGGGGATGTAAAAGTTCGTATGAGACTTCCGCCACTTTTGATGCTAGTGGTCCGAAAATTGATATGAACGGAGGACTGCTTGTTATGAATTAAAAAAAAAAGAATTCTCGTTGAAAATCACCCCCACATTTTGAATAAGGGGATAAAATAAAGCGCCCGTAAAACGCCTCATGTGTATTAACACCAAATACAATTTCTCTGTAATAACTTCAACCACAGTTTCCATTGTGCAATTTTCCGTTGTGATCATTGTATAAAGATAGGAATGGTTGTGATAGCAGATCGCAAATACATCGCGATCGTAGCTTGAACCTAGGTAGGTAAAAGTATATTTCTCCACTTCGTACATTGTTGATTTTGAACATGGATTGTGAATTAGTTTGACATGAAATAGATCTCGCTATTATTATATTTCATTGAATTATTATTGAGGAAAAAAAGAACAAAATAAAAAGATTGTGTCATAAGCAACTTACAAAAAGAACTGAAATCCAACCAAAAACATTTTTATGTAAAATATTGCCAAGACGGGGCAGTATTTCTCACATTGTCAAAAACTTATCAGATCTCATGTAGATCCAAGCTGATAACTCTACACTCTCCAACTTTACAAGTCCTTATTTCACAAACTCTATGCCTTGGTCAAAATAGGTGACTTGGCCTTTTCGTAACTATAAGACCTGTTGTATAACAGAAAAGTTATGAACAGCGAATGAATTTTTCACCTTACGCTCACGTGACGGAAGAGAAACGGCCAAGTCACTGATTTCGACCAAGGCGTAGAGTTTGTGAAATAAGGACTTGTGAAGTTGAAGAGTGTAGAGTGAGCAGCTTGGCTCTACATGAGATCTGATAACTTTTTGACAATGTTAGAAATACGGCCCCGTCTCTGCATTATTTCACATGAAAATGTAAATACATGCAATGTATAATCGACAAAGTTCCACATGAGAGCGTCGTTTCAAAAACTCTCGCTCGTTTTTCTATTGCAATCGAACATAACCCCCAAGATTTCGGAAACGCGTAAATAATGATTGAAATCAGAAACCACAACATGTTTAACGACAATCGTGGAAATAGAGAGGAAATCGAGCGAACGTAAACCATTATCGTGTTCTCTAATCACTGCGGCTGGTGGTTACTAATGATGGCATTGTCTAGGCCCCAGGAGAACAGTTTAGCCCCTGAATGCGAGATCATTCTTTGTCGGGAGGAAAAGGAACGCATTACGTTCACTTATTGTCCTTTTTAGCGAGGACATCTATTACCGCTTGATTTATTACTGAAAGGATTCTGATGATGATTAGTTTGAACTACATATTTCAGATGGTTTCGATTCTAATTTTTTGAATGTTTTTTAATGAATAGTATATTCCAAAACAAGTTGCAAAATTGGCTCTTATTCAAACACGCATGCTTAATTCGAAAACGAGTGACGAAGGAACGTCAAAATTCAATAAAAAATTTCAGATTTTACATCCTAATAGTGACTTTTGTATTATATCTTTTCTGTTGGTGTGACTGTTACAAAAATTGAAAGATTACCGAATTTGAATCGAAGTGTGTGAAGTCAGTGTTGACAACCACAAAAAGAAAAATATAACTGAAAATATTGCTGTATTGAATTCATTACAGCACTGCTTTTGGTACTGTAATGAACACATCACGATTCTGAAATAGAGAATAGTATATTGCAGAATGGGCTCCTATTCCAATACGAATGCATGCATTTTCGAAAGCATGAGTGTTGGAATTTCCTTCTGATACGAGAATTAGACGATATTTCTCTGTTTTAATCAAATTTTGTGAAATACTCTCGAAATTCAAATAAAAATTCAGATTACTGACTTTTGTATTGTATCTTGGCAGTTGGTGTGACTTATGAAATTTGACAGATTACGGAATTTGAATTGATTTGATTTGAGAATTGATTGGATCGGAGGTCAGTACTGACAAACACAAAACGAAAAATATAACTGAAAACACATGCTGTAATGAGTTCATTATAGCACTATTTTTAGTATTGTGATGAACTCATTACGATACTGAAAAAGAGAAAAATAAATTATCAATAGAAATATATTATGGAGGTCTCCACATTTTACTGGATTTTCTGATGAAGGAGTCTCATATAGACTCCGAAACGTTGAAAAACTTTGAGAGTTCGAGAAGTTTCACGCAGGGGCCTAACAGAATAAAAAAAATTTTCTAATCGATATTTGAATTCCTACCTACTAGGATATATCCACGTGAGCTTACGTCAATTCAATTCAGAACTATTCCCATAAAACGCCTATCAAGTCACAAAAATATGAAAATCTTCTTCAGTTAGGTTCGATATACGAATGAATATACGTGCCAGACAAAAGACGCTGAAAAAGTCATAAAGTTAAATATGGGTTCTCAACCATTTCAAGGCCACCAATATAACCAACAGGAAATCTCCTTATACTTCAACATTATTACGGGTAATCCGATGATAATTCTGGAGTACATATTCTTATCAACAGCATCAAACTAAAAATTCTCAACAAAATGGCCTTCTCACACAGCTTCAATAAAAAACATACTTGACATAGGGTCACCTCGAAACTTCAAATGCAACCACTGATGCGAAGGAACAAATAGACCACTGTACTGATTGACACATACAGGGAAATAATCGAAAGAAGTAATCAATTGACTGATATCGAAACCTTAACTACCTTTCGTGAATGCCCTGTATATACAGGGTGTACCAAGTTGGACGGCCTATTAGGCGTTTCTGCAGAACTGGACCTATTTGGAATCTGAAATTGAGATTATGATATTGT